>OENT01000900.1:3120-24020 GCA_900239685.1 Rotaria macrura
ATATTCGCTATACCATTCATATTGTGAATGTATTCTCTGTACATCTTTCGAATCATTAGTACTGTCAGCGTTTAATTTATATTTTGTTATTAGCTCTAGAACTGCATCCAGGAGTATTAAAAAGTTTCAATGTTCGGATCGAGTGATAATAAATAAAGAAAAATCGTCAAGTGACATGAAAAACTAAAACATGTCACCAGTCAGATGAATACCAAGATTAACGGTTCAACCGGAGCAACGTTTGCTCTTATTTCATGGAAAAAACAAATTAAACTTCAGTAAATCATAGTATTGTACTAGTTTTTCTGTCCGTAATCATTTAGGGAGTGTCTCTATTCAACATTTCAATTCCTAATCTCTTTCATTCTTTTAAAAACAGTATCGAATTGTCTGCTTGACATACTAAAGTGGACCAATACATAGTCTAGCTTTTTATTGATGAAATGGTACCCAGGAGAATTATTTCGATAATTGGATCCGATCTGTTCTAGTCGGAATCCAATCAGACTCCATTCGGATTGTATCTGTTTATTTTTATAAAAGTAACGAAATCCCATTGGAATTCAAGAGTGAGATTGTGTTTCCCTTCCTAGTGTTATGCACGCAGGTACTAATTAGTATCTATTGCAGAAAATAGTACTCAGTTGTCGTATCCATTTGTACACCTATCTCTAGAAATCCGATCGAATTACGCCGACTTATCGGATGTGATACGAACCAATCGGATTCGGTATCGGATTAATTCCCCTGGGTAAGAGAGTGTGCTCATCTAGACAATTATCGTTTTCAACATTAGCAATACGAAATATTACTTGATTTAAGCAGTAAGAATTTCATCGAAAAAGTCTTATTCTGTGAAATTTTAATCTATCATCGTTTGCGTAACTATATAATTCAGTAGCTTCTTTGTCGGAAGAATTTTTCATGTGCACAACAGATCAACTGCTAGCAGAAAATATTCTCTCTCTCCACTTAAATATCAGTCACAGCTGTAGCTGTGACTGTTAACAGGGGCGTAACTCGGCTCTCAAAGTGGTAGGAATTAGGTATGCACCAGTACCAGTTAAAAACTGGGGACTGGGTCCCAGTCCGACCGTTAACCAGTCCGACTGGTACCCCAGTCCGACCGGTACCCAGTCCGACCGATACCCCAGTCCGACTGGTTTTGTTTATTACTCAATTCATTATCAAATAAGTAGGGGTGCCCTTCGGTAGTCATTCTGAAGTACATATAGATATTCTTTATAAATCATTGTACGATATACTGGAATATCCTCTATTAGTCAATATAGCGTATATAGGGTACCCTTTTTAAGTCATTGTTTGGTATGTAGAACTCAGCGGTGTAGTAGATATGCATTAATGTTACTTAACTAAGCGTCAGTTGGTATGGTTACCATGTTAACTGGTACTGGTGCATATCTTATGGAGCATCCATAAAGGGTGTGGGGTAAAAGCTGGGGAGGGGGAAACTTTGAGAATTTTATTTTATGCCTAAAAATATGGATCCCAAGTGTTGCTTTTGTCAGAGCAGCGAAAATCCAGAACCTCGTTTCATTGGTTTAAGGGCAACCCTGCCCCCTCCCCCCCCTTCTAGAAACATTAATTTTGGTTAAATTTGTCGACTGTTTAATTTATAGTTAGCGAGATAGAGCTCAGTGTGTACTATCAAATGCACTATAGTTTACTGATTTTCTGATAAGATTTCAGGTAACTAAATGGATTTTTCAGAAGCCTCCTACAGAAAAGCATACGCTTTTGTAAAAGACTAACTTGTAAATTTTTTCTAGTTTTTCTTTTGATCCACCTTACTATTATGTAGAGCCAAGTGAGACAAGTGAATGCAACGTTTTACATATCACAGATTTGAATGAAACTACTAAAATTGATTCATGGCTAAACATACATGGGTAGATTAGACATCCGAAAAATTTTCACTGCTATTTAACGTGATAGATCCATGAGACTTCAAAAAATTCATTTTAAATATTAATACGCGTTCATTTGATGTGTCTTAATCTTTGATATATTGAAAATGACTCCGATTATCTTTTTAGATCAACTTATACAGCGAAAAATCCTTATTTTCAGTTTTAAACGTTATTTTGCGTTTTCCTCAAAATGGTATTTTTGTTTTTTTACGCTTTCATGGGTCCCAGATTTTTCTGCCAATTTAAACGCTAGAAATTTGAGGTTACTGTAGCAACTTCGCTGGAGAAACTTGTGATTTTCCCGAATCTCGTTTGTCCCGTCCCGAAGTTTTTCGAATTGTCCTGTAAAATCTCGTTTGTCCCGTTGACAAAAAATGTTTAGATGTAGTATCGTTCCGCCAAAGAAAACAAGACACCTTTTCTACACAATCAATATGAAAATAGAGAAATAAAACATTGATGGATATGAAAATAGATCGAGAAATGTAAAACTAAATTTAATTTGTTTTTGTTAAAAATAGAAACTGGTACTCTCAAGTAGAAATATGAATCAATAATCAGGATGTGTATATGTGTGTGTGTGTGTGACTGAAGGTTGAGAAGATCGAAGATCTGCACCCACATCGCTTGCTGTGCTCAAATAAATGTATAAATGTTGATATTTGAGAAAAAGAATACTCTCCCGTTTGCATAGCATATTAGCTCTTTATATAACTTATCAAGAATGTTTTGATCTAATCATTATTAGATTAGTAAACTGGAGCTTATTGCGATAGATTTTATTCGAAGTGTATAAGCTCATTTAAAGTAATCAATGTCTACAACAATTCCCCATTATATCAGATAAATATGTGCTCTTTTTATGTCCGTAATTTTACGATGATTGTTCAAAATTTCTTTTTTTATTATTTAACTTATTAGTAGCTATCAACTGCAAGTTTCAGAAGATTATTCTCTTATAATTAGACTAGAGTGTTTTCCATGTCGATTAATTTTCGTATTCACCAATTAATGTCGCTCAATTTTGACAGGCAAGAAAAACACATACGTTAACATTTAAATCAAATTAATAATTTATTGTTTATTAAGGCCCCCTATTCAAAATTCGAAGTTTTCGTCAGGAAAATGAAAAATGAGATAAATGCATTTTCGAGCTCATTGAAGTGTGTAGATTAAACATCAATACGGCTTTTGGATTTTTTTCTCCTGAAATGCGGATTTAATGATAAAAACTGTTTGACTCCCCTTTCAAGAAAAATTCCAGCAGATTGTCTTAAATTTTTCTCAAGATGTGGGTTTGACGAGGTTTCTCCGAGACCTTTCAATTTGAACAAGAAATAGAGCCAAATTTTTTATTTTGTTTGAAAGCTGACACTTAAAATTAGTGACACTAGTGGCCGCTTTTCTCAAAAAGATTTCAGATGAAGAAAATATGCTCTAATTTTAATAAAATCGGGCTATTTTTTGGAAATTTGAAAAATTTTGAAATTGATGTAGGCCTCCAGAGAGATGAAGGAAGAAATTTAAAAAAGGACCACGAGCGTTACTTGTCCTAAGTGTCTTCTATTAAATAGTGATGATATTGTTTTGTGTCGGTGGGTTATTTTCATGGAGGAACTCCATTGATAGAACACATAATTAAAAAATCAAATTCTAATGTCACTGGAAAAGAAATGCTTGAGTGACGTCCACATATATTCTTTGTCTATCCTTACGAGATTTATACTAACACAAAAATAATCTTTTCAAATTTACAGATCATAGTTCTTTATTCATAGTAAGCATTTGAAGAAGAAACTATCGGATGAGAGCTATCGTCTACCCGTATTTGGTTCAGTTTTGTTATTATTTTTAAAATAAGAAGACTCGAGTCAACGACTTCGAATATCACTGTGTGACTGTGGTTACACATGTAAAATTATGAATGGAAAAGTATGCAGACGCAAGGTTGTATATCAATATGAAAAAGCGAAGAATATTCATATTCATATCCTTGAAAATGATACTATACGCACTATCTTTTAAACTTTCCATCATGTCCTAATCATCAATGATCTAGCTTTATAATCAGGTAATTAGTCTTGTACTTTATAAGCACATCGTGAATTATCATGAGAACTTAAACTATGCAATCGCCATTAATATGCTTTTTGTTCGTAAAATCTATCAAAGTTGGCTACATGGGTAGATGAGAATTAAATATAGACGCTCTACGGAAATGAAAGATGTTCTAAAAACATTTTATTGATCTGATGTTGTTGTTCGAAGCGATCCAATAGAAATATATATCAAATAGTAAATTCGATCATCATGATTCTGTACATTGCAAGTATGCATTTCAAAAGAATATAAAGTATACAGTAGTGATCAGTTTTAGTTGTACACTATGAGTTTATTTCTAAGATTAGTGTGCCTACTCTTTAACCATTTGATCCACGTCCACATGCTTGAATGAATAACTTTTCTATTCACACTGGCTTTGTATTTCTTGCAATAAAGTTTTAGTGAAGATTTTTTTTGTTACCACTTGAATTAGTTTCTGCTTTAACGTTTTAATTTCTTTTGCTGGCTTTGTTAGTCGTTTTGTGTTCTCTTTCTCATTCTGCTTTCTTCATTCCGAAACCATACTATATCTCCATTGACTATTGCGTTACTGTTTTTTTACTATTTTTTGTCAACTCTTTTATTGATTTTGACTGACATTCTACATTAAAACAAAAACATTCTCAATAACAGCAAAAGGGCATGGCTCCTGATTATTCCTTTTCTACTTTACTTTTGTTTGTGTTGAAAGTCATTGAATCTATTTCGAAGATTTTAGCAGGTATGTGAAATCGAAAGAACTATCTAATTGAGGGAAAAATAAATATAGCAGCAACCACATGAACTACTGACATACATATGTACTCTAGTGCGAAAATTAGAAAAAAACGTCACGAAATTCATTTTCGTTGCATGAGGTGGCATTTTCATTTACAAGAATTGATCGTTCTTCCTCAGCACTCATGTCGTCAATAACGATTCAGCAAGCCATCGCACAAGTAACTGACCCCACTAATCCGAATGAAGATTGGACGATGATAATGTATATTTGTGACCGTATAGCCGCACATACGGATAAGTATGCTTGCATATATTTCCTCTGCGTTCCAATTCTCAAACACTTTTTTCAAAGTGCTGAAGCAGCAATCGTAGAACTACAAAAAAAGTTACGAAAGAATCCAGTGACCCATGGGTGGCGATCGATTGCATTAACACTTACAGTATGTGGTTTGCACTTAATTGCTCCTCTTCTTCTTGATAACTCTTGTCTATATGATTAGTTAATTGAGGCATTGATACACAATGGTGGAGGTACATTTCATAAGCAATTAGCGGATGAAAATTTTCTTAGAGCCCTGAAAAGTGTGATTTCATCAAAGAATGATCCACCAAAACAAATTGAAGAAAAAATTCTTGGCATGATTCAAGTAAGACCACCTGATCTGTATGCATCTGATTGAAACATATTTCAACAGAATTGGGCATTGGTCTTTCGTCATGAATCCGATCTTGAAATATTTCAAGAACTCTATCAAGAATGCCAGAGACAAGGTTATGAATTTCCCCCGTTCGATCAAGAACACAACCTGAGAGCAGCATCGCTCAGTGACGTGAGTGATTTTTTACACACAATCTTCATCGAAGCTTTTGTTGTTGATAGACTGAATCCAATCGTACTGCTTCAGTCATAACAACATCTGTACAATGAATGAGTCTATTTCATTTTTGTTCTTTGTTTTCTATTTATAGTCCCAGTCGTCAGCTGAATCAATGAGTAGACCGGTAAACTCAATAATAAGAAAATGTCTGTTTATTTATTATGCCAGTTGTTTGTTCCCAGAAAACTTCACCTGTGTCAAATCGATGCAATCAATCACTCGATACTAATGCTCCGTTGCATAACACGAAGAAAAGAACAGTACTTCTTCGATACTTATCCGATGAACAAATTGGTAAACTTCGAAGTGAACTCGACATTGTTCATATTAACACTCAAATACTCGATGAAATGCTGACTTCATTAGAGACTGGTAATGAACATCCACAAGATTGGCAACTATTGATAGTAAAGAACTTATTTGGAAAAACGAATCCCTTGATTTTTATTTATTTCTAACAATAGGAGCTATATAAAACATGTAAAACGATGCAAGCACGTGTTGTTGCTCTTCTATCACTGACGGCTATTGATGATCTTGCTGGTATGTTGACGATTGTGTGTCAAATATATTAGTTTTCTGCTTCTCAGTGGATCTCCTTCGATGTAACGATCAGTTAAATGAAGCATTCAATAATTATAATTGGTATATGGAAAAACGAGAGAGACTAGAACAGAACATCGTGAACTATTCACGGCTAGAAGCAAACGATACAGTAATGCAACCGCAAGTTGTTCTATCACCGTTGTTGACCAATACAGTAATCATTTTCTTGTATCTATGAAATACATGTATAGATTCTCTCATCTAATTGAAAGACGTCGAGTGAACATCAAATAATAAAGCGATCCAAAAGTAGTAGAGCAATGACTTCAGACGATTATTCACGATCATTATCAAGAGAAGATATGATTGGAACTTCGAGAACGCATTCCTATCATTCAGTAACGCCTAATTATTTCCCTTTTCAACAAAATACCGATCGACCATCATTATTAACAGAATTACAACCCATACGTTTGTATTTAATATCTATTGTAATAAACATTCATTTGATCTTTTTGTGACTGTGCTAGGCTTAGGTCCATTAACCGACCCTGAGCCTCGATCCATCTCACAAAAAAAAGTGTAAGAATACTTATGAACTAAAACGACGGAATAGAAATCTCATTATATAGTTCTTTCATTATCAGTTATTATTAATTAAATCTATAAATTGCATTTTAGGATCAGACATGGACGATCTGGTGTTCAATCTGCTCGAATAACTCGAGATCATGATCTAAATCAAGTAATTATCCCCGATTCTAAGCTTATCCATATCGAGATATCAATGTAAAAATGTGAAGTTTTATGTTTCATTTTCTTGAAATAAATCACCCAAGCATTTTCGAAATTGCTTGCAACTGGATACAGAATGAGTTGTAAAATTGAACGGAATGCGATATTTTCAAACGATACATTATTCATCGTTAGTCTCTAGAAAACCTTAAAAACAAGACTGAAACTTTTTTCATCTGTATATATTTAAATATTTTGAGCTTGTTTCATTTTTTATATTTGTGTAATGCTAGAATGACGATCATCAAAGAGAAACAATGACAGAAGATTCTATAACGCAAAACGTCGATAAAATAGTGAGAAATTCAAACATGGAATAAATAAAACAATCCATGAATAATCCTGTGCTTCTGTTTTAAGGATGATGAGAAAGAGGGTGCTTCACACATGGGAACCGATTTACAATTAAGAATTAAGCAATTGACGATCGATGAAAATATGCGCACAGACAATGCATACAAGATTACTGCGTACCATCGTATTGCGTCCGATTGACGTAAACAATCGAACGATGTAGAACACTGTCTTATAGAACTTGAAACGTTTTAACTGCTCATATTTTCTTATAAAAGAATCTTATTTCAGTTTAGTATCCATCAGTCTAAATCGTACAAGCTAGTGGGCTTGACCTGAATATGACACGGCTTGGTGCCGCCCAAACACTAGTTATGTAAAATACAACTCACGAAGCTTCTCTATGCGAATAAAAAAAAACACAAAGAGCGCACTAAACGCACATGATGCTTTGAGTATATCTGATTTTCTTAGTTCTGTCAAATAACGATAATTAATTTTTTTATGATAAAAAATAACCACTAGAAGCTATTTCTAATATCTGTAAAGAACGTTTTAACATTATGGCTCAGAAACTTGGGTAATTTCTGCAGACTTTTGTGTAATAACTAGGTTCTGAGAAAATTCATCAAAACAAAAGAGGATGTAACTATTTTACCATAGAAAACATTCCATCTGTTAGAGTTATAATGCCCAACCACCCGCCATTTTCTTGTTACGCCACTACTTACAGAATAATAATGTAAAACAATTAAAATCATGAATTAAAATCGTTGAAGTATCGAAAGAAAAGGATGTTGCACTTTCTTATGAAAATAATCAAAAAATAGATGGAACAATATTAGTGACAAAGCTTTCGAACGTACCGGTTCATCATCCAGTACTTAATATGTGAAAAACTCAGTTCAATTCATTATCGATTTACTTTGAATGGAGTGCAATAGTTTTTAGATAATTACTGATATGACTTGAGTTAACCGCAAAAAACATTTAAAAACATAAAAGCTTGACTTTTAATACTAAAAATGAAATCTCAAGTCAGAAAATATATTTATTCAAAGAAGTTTTATATACACATAAAACAGGGTCACAATATCACACGAAAGGAATATTATGAACGTTAGTCATGTTTTGAAGATTAATACAAATTTATGAAAATCTTTTATTAGCCAATTAATACATGATTAAATCGGAAAATTTGAAAAAAATCCCTGAAATCAATGGCTTGAAATTTAATTTTAATGGAAGTATGATTTAGGTCACCTTGCAAGTTTACATTTCTGACTCGATAACTTGAGTTAACTGTCATATAGAAGGAAACGCTTGATTCTTATGTAAAATAATATCATTAATGCACAGTCGTTTTTCTCTGTGTCATTAGCCGAAGAGAAAAACAAGGATACTTTATCATTTGCTGAACAAATTCTTTTTCTATACTATGCAAATTAGCCAGGTTTGTGCCCAATATATAGTTTTTTTCTTTTCATTTAAAGCATGATTTCTACTGTAGTATGCATAAAATTTGCTTTAACATTTCTTTCTTCTACGTTCAATGTTCCTTTTTTTCTCGTGTAATCATGTTCTAATGAGATGCGAAGTGTAGCATTTTTGTTCTCCTTCTCGTGCAACTTAAGGCAGTGCGAAAAAAGCACTGATTTCCGTCGCGTGCTTTGATGAATGTATCTCGAAGCTTTGCATTTACATAAAAGTTGAGAATTTCTTTTTCTCGGATATATACATAGAGTTTGCGTTTTTTCTCCTTCTGATGATCCAGAAACCGACTGTCTTGTGAGACACATTCGAATGCTGCCGGACGTATCCAAAGAAAAAAAGAATGTACATGTTCAGGTAAAAAAACATAAAACTGTATTCCTTGTCTAGCTAACAATCATCGAACATGATCGAGTTGAAGCACTTAAGGTTGCGAATATAAAACAACTAATTATTTTCATGAAACTTTTCTATGATGGTATTCATAGATTTCATATTGATTGATGCAGTTTTGTATTGTCTTAATCATTCTCAAGAAAAATATGAGTTAGGATGTCACTATCTACGTTATCGTATGAGACCGATTTGTGAACCCTATCGATAGGGATACTTTAAATGTTTACGAGTAGATAGTTTTATTAATCATCGATTAAAACCTCTCTCGAAAGATTCATCCCGATAAATAATTTGTTGATATCTGCTTCTCTATTTGTGTCTGTGAAGAACATGTTCGTGCTTTTTAGATAAGTTTAATTTTTCTGTTGTATTTCGCTACTGTGTAGTAATTTTGGGGTCAAGTCAGCATGAAAAAGAACAATTCTTTTCTTTCATTTTTTTTCCTTCTGTCATTTCAATGTCGATGTCGATTAAAAGAGAAAAAAATGGAATCATTCAAGATGAACAATAGCAGTACAATAAAAACCATGACATTAAATCTTAGCCTAGAAGTTTTAGAAAAATATCAGCTGTTTCTAATGATGATTACTTGTTTTTTGAAATTATTGTGAAAATGATCCATACGTTGAGATAGTTTATGGTTAAAGTGAAAATGAAATGTTTGATTCAAACAAAAAAAAAATCATGTGCAGATAGATAAACAGTATATTAAATTAAAAAGGTTGTTATCGAAATCGTACAAGATAATCAGTCATGGCGAAGTAATTCTTTGCCTTATTTTACATTTATTGGTATTCATTGATATGCAAGTTACTTGTCTATTGTGTTATCGTACTAATTATATTGACGGAAATATTGGGTATAGCTTGAAAGTCTTATCACGATTCATAATAGTCTTAAGATGATCATTTTATTAGCTGATCGGACAGATAGTTTGATGAGATCAATGATCGCCCGTTCTATTTTTAGAAGTTTCTACCTCCAAATTTGTGTGTGAATATGTTACAAGAGTAAATGTATAATATTTTTCAACCTTCATCGATTTTCTGTACGATGATAAATGAATGGTTCGTTAGAAAACACAAACTATTCAAGATTCTCCAGTATCTATTACAGTTTTGAAATGAAAATCATATAGATCAATTGAGTTTTGCCTTAGACGAATACCTCAAACTACGCAAGTACTAAAAAATTATATATATGAATCACCTTTAAGAAATGAAAATTTAAAAGTCATATTTTTCATTAGTATATATTATTCATCAAGCAACAGTAATTCGAGTAATTCTGTTTCAACCATCAAACTTGCAGTTTGTTTTAGTTCGTCTCAAAAGCAAATCACTATGACAAAGAAACACTTAGTCAAAGTCAAGAACCATTGACAGATGGACAAATGAAAAAGAACCTTGTGACAGCAATAGAATTCGTAGCATCTCTACCAATGTCTCAAAACAATACTGCGAAACATGAAGAACAAGAATTGATCACATCGATGAAGGATCAATTGATCAAGCGTAGAAGACTACATTTTCGTTGTCGACAAGTCAATGACATAATGTGCTTGGTTGCTGTACTGGGTTTAGTACTCATGATCATAGATACTGAAATGCGTTTGAATCAAGTGAATGCAACTAGCATAATTCCTATTCGACCTTTGATTGCCATATCAACAGTAATGTTAGTTGGACTTGTATTTTATTATCACGCACTCAATATGCGACTCTATGCTATTAACAATCACATTGCTGATTGGCGTGTTACTATAACTATTCCGGCAATAGTTGTTATCTTATGTGAAGCTTTTGTATGCGCTATTCATCCATATCCATACAATACTGCAGCATCATCGATATCTAGTTTGTTAAATGATTCTGCTTGGATTCAAATGTTTCTTACCTTACCAAGTCAGTGAGAGCCACACTCATACTTATATATATATACATGAATGTATTTTTCTATTGATTACTAGTGTTTGCTCGCCTCTATTTGATTGCACGCAGCGTGACATTACATTCACCACTAGTCAACGCAGCTTCATCAAGAACCATCGGATATCTCAATCGTGTTCCAATAACTGTTTCATTTATCCTTCGGGCATTATTACAAACTTATCCAGCACTCAGTTGGACATGTGTTATGATAATAACGTTACTAGTCGCTACTTGGGCATTACGCGTATGCGAAAAAGCAATGTGGTGGCCTATAAATCCTTTATCATCATTGCCTTCTGAAACTACGTCGACGTTTAGCAGTGCTATATGGCTCACAATTGTGACATTTACCACTGTTGGTAAGTTATTTTTTGATTAGTAGTAATGCCGGACGATTATGTACAGTTAATTTTGTTCTATTCTTTCAGGATACGGTGATGTGACACCTGTCACTTACTGTGGTCAAGGTAAGCATATAAAACAATGTATTGTATACTACATTTAATACGATAAGTTGTGTACCTAGTCATTAAAAAATATGGCGAATTTCGTATTTTATCTACGTTTTCAGATCTTATACGATATATACTTGTTCTTTATGCAATCTTTCATGAAAATCTATTTGAGTGATATATTATTCATAAACATTGCTGCTTTGATCGATTTTTATCTAATTTTCATTCTAATTTATATCCGAGCTATAGACATACATAGATATATTTGAGACTTCAATGCTATTGTAACAAGTAATGTTTCAATGGCACACAATGTCATCGAATTAAACAACATGTCCCTTTCGAGTATGTGCTTCATTGATGAAACCGATTTTGGTAACACGTGGATTTAATCTAGTGCGTGATTTTTCGAATTTGTTATATATGTATTTCTTTAATCAAATTATCAATCAACCGCTCGATAGGTTCATATTCTAAATTCCATTGTACCATGGCCGAAAAATTACGAGTATTCATTCAAAATATCAACCAGCTATAGACCATACTATCATCCTTTTTTAGTCACGGGTACTACTAGTATATGATGGTACTCGCAAGTCATACCATTTAACACTGATGATTTTCAGCACGAACAATCACGAAAATGAGAAAGAATTTTCCATCGCTAGTCTAAAGTATTATATTTAAGCACGGAAACTTATCGAGACTAAGAACAGTCAACTTGTTTATATATTCCTGGCAACGTGTTAAAGCTTTTTAAAGCTGAGCCATTTTGAAAGTTATGCTGCGATAAAATAACTTGAGAAAAACAAAATGGTGGTTCACATGGATAAATAAAGTTAACGATTAATTCATGGGAAATCATAATAAAAGTTTCAAGAAAAAATGTTTCTTACTACGACAAATAGTTATAATGTTTCATCATTATACAAGCGTTGTTAATTTTTTAAGAAGACAATATTCATATCTGAATAAAGTCAAGTATTCGTAATCATTTTTTTAAAGAAAGGAATAATACATAGTTATGAAAATATAGTTTAGTTTCCAAAACAATCTAATTCATAATTTAAAATAATTCACTCATGCACCGAAACTACCGAAGGCCACTATCATTACTATTGTCAATTCATTGAATAAGATCCAGTCGTAATCGAGTAGCATTACCAATTAGTCATTAAATCCGGCGATAAAGATTAAGTTCATAGACTGAAACACCTCATCTGTATTACTTTGCTGTTAAAGATTGCGCGTATCATTGCTTGTCGACAGCAAAAATTATTCCTAAATTAATGAGAATATCAGTTTTTTTTAAGTTTGAAGTTCTTCATCTGGAATTGAATCATGCATGGACATGTACACACAACAGTGAAAATCATCTTTCTCTGAAGAGATTTCAGTTTATTTCAATTGAATACTGTGCTTTCAGTGACACTAGAAACTTTCCATAGAGATTGCATAGCCTTTAGAAAATCATGAATTATCTCATCATGATTCTACGTTTGTATTTATAAAAGTAATCAAATATGAACAAGTTTATTATTCAATCAACTTCAATTTATTCATCATATTCTACCTTGAGATGAATAGTTCGGAAAAGACATTCTCTACGTAGACATTGATGAGTAACTTTCGTTATTCAATGATCTGTGCGAATGTAAATTCAATATTCATGTAATAGAATAAAACAAGAGAAAGTATTGTTTTCGATTAGTTTGATATTGCTTCCTACAACAAATGAATTAGAGATGAGCATTTCTGGATTTCCAATAAAATAAAATCTGACTGAAAAATCATAGCTGACAAGGTTTTAGTGAATCTTTCTATGCAAGAAAAAGCTGAAAGTCATTTGATTACTGAATTTATTCAAGCTCAGAAGAAAACATTCCAAGTAGAATGGCTCTTTGTATGTGCTTGAAAATAGGCCTGTCAGCTTTCACATCGTCTAGGATAGCGTTTCAAAAGAATACGAACGTACTCAGCGTTCCCGTTTTCAAGAATACAACAGATAATTAGTATGATTAGTAGTCTTTTAGTGTAAGAATGTTATACATCCTCCTTCTTTGCGTGGACAGGAGTTAATTAATTTTTTTTCTATACCACTGTTTCGTCCTCTAAAAATTAGATAACGTCTAAAATGATTTTGACGAATCTCCTATTATCGATATATGTTAACCAGAGCGATAACAAATAGAAATTCAAGAAATATGGTATATGTATATATCAATCATGTTCTCATTCTATATCAGAATCTGGAGTAACCTTTACAAGTCAATGCTTCTGGGCTTGCAAAGCTACCATTCGTGCAAGATCCTATTGTTACTAGTATGCAACGTTCCTCAACTCATATGTTTCTCTTTGTATCAGTCCGTGTAGTGATAAATTCACTTAATCATCTCTTCAAAATTGAAGACTTATCATATAAGGTGCAAGTCATTTGGCTTTTGTTGAACTATTATGTTATACTGGGTTCCCACATCTAATGAATGGGAACTAGTGAATTAAATCCAGTCATATGATTAATTAGAGTCATTTAAACAAATCGTACCGATAAAATTCCTGAATTCGATGTTTAATAATTGTTCTTATACTCATACTGTTCATCAGTATACATGTAGAAAATTCAACTTTTTCAGTGTTTCTAACTAAGCTACACGTATAGTAGACAATATCTGATATACGAGTTTACTCATAAAACCATAGAATGTCAATAAGATGATTAGAAGTACGATAGGTGTTTAAAATTCATCTTGTTTTTATTTCCCCAAATCATTCTCAAGTATGATTTTTGAAATGTAAAACTTAAATATATTTTTCTCTAGGTGTTTCAACAATTACTGCTTTTTTCGGTGTATTTGCGTCAGCTGTTTTGATTGCTGTATTTACAAGCAAGATCTCCTTGAATCGATCCGAACAGACTGTACTTGCGTTTGTTCATCGAATAAATCGAGCTCGAGCATATCGAGAAAACACAATGCGAATCATTCAATATTCATTCCGAGCTTGGTTCCTCAAACGACACGGTCATCAATATCGTGCAACATTTAATTCTCTCATTCGTTTACATTCTGCTCTTCGGCAAGCACGTATCATCAAACAACAAGAACGAAATGCCATGAATAGCAGTGAATCTTTAATGACCGTACTCAATGATATTTATGACGAACAGAAAAACAATGACAAGTCACTTACAAAGCTCAAAAGTCAAATGGGACATCTTGAAGAAAAGATGCACTTAATAGAGAGAAAACTCGACGCTGTAATCAATATTTTATCTAGCAATGGTCCCACAGTACAATACAGCACGATATATTGTGAAACTACTCAACAGTGACATAGAATTTTTTTCTCTATTCTTCAATGAATTTAGAAGCTAGAGCTTGTTTTTTTTTCTGATTCGATTGATAATAGAACTTTTTCGTTGCATACAAAAGGCTTGAAATAAAAGATTTCGTGTGAATCTGCACATCTCTCATAGTTGTGTGTATGTGTGTGATAAAAAGACCTGATTTTCGAGTCTCATATGCTCATCTATTGTTCTATGATAACAATTCTGATTATTCTTCATACTACTATTTCCAAATCTAATCTCGATATTATAATTTGAGAACATAAAACGAAAAACACCAAACACAATCGGCATCCATGCAAATTCAACAAAGTTTATTTGCTGTGATATCGAGAGATCAAATGTCAGCAGTCAGTCTTCAATCGTCAAATTGAATTATAAAGAAACTCGATGAAAGAAAAATTCCATGTCAAAAATATCTACATAATGTATGATAGCTACTATATTAAACATTTAGCTATTCTTCTGATTATTAGAACCAACTGTTAATCTGTCGATCGTATTCTTAAGATAGAACGTTTTATAACGAGACTGAAAAAAATGTTTTCTATGCAAAATAATGTTCAAGATATTTTTTATTCATCAAAGCTTTAGATAAAATGAATTTCTATCGCTAACAATCGACAGTTAGAACAAACATTATTTTCGACTATCGTTGTTTAGTTGTTACGTACTCTAGCCGAACACAATAAACTTTGCTTCTGATTTCTATGGATTTCAATAGTTTTTCGTTGGTTTAATACAGATGCACGATAAACAATTACAGACACAAAAATTTCAGCTTATAGTTACTTGAATGTTTGTGCATGCTGTTACATCCATATTTGTGTATATACGCAAGCAGCTGTTCGATAGATATTTTGAAATATTCGCTTTAAAATTGTTAACAGATAGAACAGTGTTCAGACTTCCACAAAAAAAAAGAGAATTCCAAGCATTCGTGCTCTGTATCGTCTGGTACTTCTCAAAATGAAGTTTCTACAACATTTTTGCTTTACACTACTGTGAAGTTATCACATTGATGGAAGCTTCAGAAATTTTGGTAAATTTCTTTTTCAAAAATCTGAATATACCTAAATGCATGATAAGAGAATGAATGAGTTTATTCAGATCGGAGGGGAAAATGCATGTAAAACTTTCTGCAGAAATCAAATGTTTGGTCAGAGTAAGGAGGAACGTTCGTTCATTTTTAGAAAATATTGTTCTGTTAGTATTTAGAATGTTGTAATTGTAACCATATTGCTCCAATCGATCTCCTCTTCTGAAGTAGCAAAGTAGTGTTGTTGAAATTTATCAAAAACCAATATGAGAATACGTCGAATAACTGGAATTAGAGCTTTTCTTACAGCAACAGAAACGTAATATCGAACAACTGGATTATTATCAAATTCATTGCTGACATCAGTTATTCGTATAAGACGCACATGATCAGTTATATCAGATGCCAAGTTACGTTTATAAATTTCTTCGATTGCCCAATCGACAATAGCCGATTGAAGTCTTCGTGCAACAAACGAATTTAAATCTTCCAAAGATGAATTAAAAACTTGATTGTAAATATCGTGTTCATAGATGTATTTCACTAAAGTTTCGCCTGGTGGACAAGCAGTAACAACTTCTGATGATTCCGACGACGATCCTTGATTGGTCTGTCTTCGTAGAAGATCGGCAAGAAGAGTAATATATTTTTGACCAACTTTATTTCGATTTTTGAATCGGTACAATTCTGTTTCACTGTTACTATTATGCATATCATCTTGTAACTGTATCTTTATTGGATTTATTTCATAATCTAAATGCGAGAATGAATCTGAAGACTCTTGCTCAGAAATCAACACATGCTGATCCTTGCAGATATCATCAATCGCTTATATATTTTAGAACGTATTGATTTCTGTGAAATCTACTAGAACCGTTCACAACAAAAGGTTAATAAGATCATAGTACATGAGTAAAACATATACCATGCTTATTAGTCTCAATTGATGAATCAAAATATACTACTTACTTTCGGCGGAAAATTCTTGAAGATTTTCTTCTGAAGACGTGCAGGGCGTCGAAGTATCATCATCTAAGAGAAATTTTTAATGTCAAATACATTCGCGATGATTCATATGATCATGAATTTTCAAACGGTAACTCTCTAGTCATTCTCACGTAAATTATAATCAAAACTACTGATATATTACTATGTTGAATACAGGCTAGAATTTCCTCGGGATATGGTGCTTTATATGAAAAAGTCCTTTGTCGTCAATTGTTGTTAAAACATTAAATGTTACTGACATGTAGATGACGCTGTGGTTCAAACATATACTCCGAGAGATATTGAAGTCTGGAATGCAACCTCGCACAAAAACGATCGTAGTCCAGAATTGATGAACAATGAATCACAAAATCATATAATCGGTGTAACAATAACCTAACAACACCGCAAGATTTATTACGTCGACTTTCGTTTTTCTTTTTTCCGAATGAAGAATATAATGAAATTTATTCTGTTATAATAAACTAAACTGCATTTTAAACATTATCATCTAGCATTATTTCTATTTTAGTGAAAGGATATTTTTTCCGAGTACTAAATCCCGAGCACATTTCGAAAAGGACATTCTAGACTGTTACCACTATATGTCGATATACGCTTATTTTGGATGTAAAA
Organism: Rotaria macrura; assembly: GCA_900239685.1. NCBI lineage: Eukaryota > Metazoa > Rotifera > Eurotatoria > Philodinida > Philodinidae > Rotaria > Rotaria macrura. The sequence continues at coordinate 20,669 of OENT01000900.1, forward strand.
GGATTCATACTATACATCAACTAATAATCGATGAATGTTCTCGAATAAAACATAGAACTTTCGTTGAGATATGTTCTTTGAAAAAATATGACAATTCGAAGATTCGTCATATGCTTTGAAAGAAAAATTCAAATAAATCTACAGCTATTCTGAGACAGTTGATTAAAATTTAATTTATGATATTTTTTAATGATATTGATTTTTCGAATAGATCGAAATCAACATATCTGCGCTTGAAGAAAGATACACAAATAAAAATAGCGTCAAAATTTTTGGTATAGTTTGAAAAATTACAGAGCAAGACTTTCAGACTGTCTTTTTTCAATAGTAGCCGAAATTCCGAAACAACAGAGAGTATGCATTGTGTATTTCATATCCGAGTGTCATAAAGCATTCAAAAATGAAAGATAGATTGAATTTTGATAATATCGGCTGCAATTAAATAGAATTCACTTACTATCATCTAATTCCACGTCAACTTCTTCTGTTTCCGAACTTGTACTCGATGCCGATGCTTTTGCGTCTAAGAAAATATTTGTTTTATTTTCTCTCATCATGAAATTTGACGATGTTTAACATTCTCAGTCATGAGTGTTTGACTTACCAAACGCATGCATCGTTTCACTGCTTTCCATGTTGCTTGTTAAAGTTTCGGATTCTGTTTAAAGTAAAGTCAATATGAGAAAAAAGTACGTTCCTCATTTTTGATTTCATATCTCTCTCGAGAAATCTTTTCGTCTCTTATTACAACTTAGATTTTTCACAAGAGAAATTTAACAACGTTAAACTAACCGCGAACACTTGCTGCTTGATCATCTTCACTTTCAGTACTTGTATTCGATGTTGCTTTTGTTTCTACTAAAATTATATTGGTCGGTGTATTATGTTTGTGAAAAATTTGTTCATCTTTTCCTTCATTAAAAAATCAAACACGGTGAACTTCTTGTAGTATGATGTCCTCGAATAATATTTGACAGAATGATGTACAAAAGATTCACTAACCTGAAGTCTCCATACTTTCAACAGTACCCATGTTGGTATCAGTAATTACTTTTACAGTTTCGGATTCTATGAAGAAAGAATTTCAATACAATGAATAGTTAGCAAAATCAAGCATGATGCTCAATTCGAAAGATGGATAATTCACCATACGTTTGGATTTTTTAATAATCGACAGACGATAATTATCAAACGTCCAACCTCAGTAATGATTTCGACTTACCGAAAGAATCATCTATTTCAACATCGTCACTTTCACTGCTTGTACTGGATATTGATGTTGTTTCTGCTTCTATAAATATAAATGTTTCACTTTAATATGGACTCGATACTCGACATTGAATAAATGATTCCCTACTGTAAATCTCGTGTAAGGTAAACTCATACAAATTGATGAACTGAAGTTATAATACTCTATGCATACATTGATGATCGATTCGAAATAGCTATGAACGATTATCAAATACCATTCAACTACAATGCAGTACAAATGTTTCGATTTATTCACTGGTGTATCTCAGTAGTTCGAAGAGCTTTATTTTATTTCATAGTTCTTTCTCCCAATAATTTTACAGAGAAACTTTCCCTTATTATCTATTCTTCTGAATGCTCTCTCTCTCTCTCTCTCTGTCTGTGTGTATTCATAGACTTAACAAAGTGTCTATTACCGTTTTACATCAATGCAACACTCTTTGATATGTAGTACTGCTACATCAACAGCAAATATACTTTACTTCTTTGTGAATTCGTAAATAACAATATTAGATACTCAAGGGACTTTTTGAAATCGTAATATCTGTCGTATACTGCTTTTTCCTATACTGAAATGTTATTCTCACGCTTATTGGATGATTCTTTTCGTACTTCTAGTTGATATTGTCTCTTTCGTTCTATTGGGAATATCATTTTTCATCATCTGTAAATATTTTCCTTTTGTTTTGCTTGTAATATATCGTTGTCATTCAAAGTGAAAATTAGAACTAACAGTTCCATTAGAGAAAAATTATATTGTCGATCTTTTAAAAAAAAAACGAGTGTAATATTATTTTCGGTTGATATGATGAACAAGTATATATTTCAACATAGTAATGAAAACATTCATGATAATGCGACTTTTATTATAATTAACAAAAATGTTATAATATATAACTTACCAAAATCAGAAATCAGTTGATCATCTTCTTTTCCAAGGTTTCTACTCGATGGTATAATATCATGATCTAAGAAAAAAAGACGCCGAGATTGATTCTTTAAATGTAATTGAGATTGTAGTCTTTGATCGTGGAACTGTTACTGTTACACAGTTCTCATTTGAAAAGGACACAATTTAGTCGTAGCACATGTTTACATTTGTGAAATGAGTAGCTAGAAAAGACTTACCAAATCTTTGATTGTTACTATCGATTACAATTGGTAAATCAACGGGCATGATTTTATTTTTAATCGTACCTATAAGAAAAATCAAATGTAATTATCATTGCTCAATTTGTCATTCTCAACGTGAATATCAGTTTTTGCTCAGTTGAATTTCATTGCTTTAATTACGACGAAATACGAACAAGTCGAATGTTGAACACTTACCTAACTTCATAGTTGTCGTAGAAGTAGGACTACAAACATGACTTAGCATAAATACGATTTCAGAGCCATCTACAACAGCTGTTGCATTCAGAATTCTGTCCGATGTTGGCGTAAACACATAAGCATGTTTTTTAGTCGGAACTTGAATCATCTTCGTAATACTTCCTGCTGTTTGGAAAATACAGTTGATCGATACGAAAGCTGTTGCACTACCCCCGAGCACAAAATGCCAACCATATGGATTACCGTCCCGAGAGAGTGGACAAACACCTGTTTGAAATCCTGGATTTACTGAACCAATATGAGCTGTTTTCAAATATGCATTTCGAATCGAACCGTCCGATGAATGAACAATCAATGCAATAAATGAAAACAATACCAGACACTTAGCTTTAAACATGATCAATTCGATATGCACAAATGTCAAAAGTTAAGACAAAGGTATACTGAATGAATATCACTATTTATATCAATTCTTTCCAAATTAGTTTTATCTACATACGTAAAAACAAGAACTAATGAAAAAAGAAAATGCTATATATCAATAGTAGCCGTAAGTAATTCAAAAGTATCATTATTGAGTTCTGATGCGCATACTTGAGCATCTGTTGTAATGTTATTATTGCATCGATCACTTCAATAATATTAAAAACTGTAACGTGTCATAAAGGACTAGCTTATTGATAGTTGCACTCGTCGTATGCAATGAAAATGAGGAACAGATGAAAAATATCTGTATATTGAATAACAAAATAGATATTGATATTTGTGA
>OENT01000900.1:24163-34222 GCA_900239685.1 Rotaria macrura
TTCTTTAAGAGAAGGGGGGGGGGGGTGAAATGAAGGAATAGAATGAATTTTGTTTTCTATCATCACTGACAAATATGTCAATTTATGAAAATTTGAATGGTTTCGAACAACATGTCATTAAAACTTTGATTTTGATGACATTTATAAGTTAGTGAAGAAACATCGATCCCCATTCATGAACAATAAGTCCACTGGAACCATGAAGACAGCTTGCTAGAAGAAGTTTGTTCACTTCTTCTTCAAATTCATCCATGCCTGCTGTTGGTGCTGCATCATCGCCGAACCCATAAAGTAGATACGCTCGAATAACTTGGTCAGGCGTCGGTTGAATATTTAATTGAGCCATATTTGAATATTCGTCGCTCGACAAAAAACGAAAAATAATATTTTTTCTCTCATGTTTAGGATCAACATCGTCAAGATGTGGAAGCACATACGTAATCATATCATCTCGATCTTCGGATGAGAATGTAAGTTTTTTCAGAATAAAGTTCAACACCCGTGCAAAATCCTCACGTGAAACACATAGACCTTGATCTATAGAGAAAGGTTTTGTTCGAAGAACTTTTGCTTCCCAAAAGAGCATACGATGCTCGTCTTCATCGTTGATCAATGGATAGCGATGAACTGTAAAAGACAAACGTAAATGTCCTTGTTGAACGTTAAAATAAAACGACTTACTGATATCAGTGTCTTCATGCTTTTGCTTGATTATTAATTGTCCACTTGAGTGAACTTCAATATTATTCCATTGAATAAATGAAACTCCATCAGTATTAGTAGGTTGAGGATAAATGCTAGAAAAATTCCAATCACTATTAATATATACGTGAACATTAACATTTGGAATCGACTGCCCATGTAAAGATCGCAGGCGAATGACAGGTTTTCCACACTTTATTTCATGGTGAACAGTGATCGTAGTATTGGGAGGAATGTTATAACTATTAAGAACCCAAGTATCCTCAAGCATTCTGCCACGGTGCAACAGGGTTACGTTATTGAAGCGAAAACCTGTCAGACGACAAACACGTTTTTTGATTACCCTTATTGTATCGTTAGATGATACAGCCAATGTCTTTTTTCCTTTACCCCAATCAAATATGATATTAGTATCTTCAACATTAAACTTATCACGCGACAGGTAGTTACCCATATCTAAAAGTGCAGATGAATTCTTTCTTCATGAGTCGAAATTCAAGAAATATTGATCAAACCCGTATCCATCGGAAACATTAGAAGAATGGTAAAAACAATGGCTAAACATCTAACATTTTGAAAACAAGCTATAGAAGAAGAATTATAGAAATGATGAAATCGACATGTTATAGTTACGCTACAAGGATGCATATTGTAATACAAGTAATGTTCATCGAAAATTGAGTCACAGCTTTCTAACCAATAGAATACACTGCTAATAAATCTCATCTGGGGAGCTTAAATATCTTTCAGAGGGACAAGATATTGAGTCTCTCCTAGCTACTGGATCACGTGGTTCAGAAATTTAATGATTGAGGGATCAAAGTTTCTTCTGAGAACTCTGCTTGCTCCTTCAGTGGATCGGCTCTTGGTATGTGCCACAAAAATGGTCATTTGTGCTGATGCCTTATTTCAAACAGACGGACAGGCACACGCAGGCTAGTTACGGTTTCTAGATCCTATCTCTCCCATCTTGGGAATATAATTCAAATCATGTGGAAAGTACATCCTTTATTTGAAAATATTATACCTATAGACGTTTGGTTTCCTTTAGTGACCATAATAAATTGATCAAGTAAATATTAAAGTATTTGCCCTTTTTCAAGTAAGCCCATAGTTAATATTTTCTATTTAATCCTTGATAGAACTCTATTAAAGATATAAAATGGCAATGTAAATCTTTCACTGGCTAACTCGAAATATCTAAAAGTCCAATTATTATTCTTCCTGAATGCTATATATATTGTTCAAGATGGTGAAATCGTATCGTCACATAAGTTCAGTTACTTTTCTGCTCATCATTGAGAGTCGTCAAGAAGTACGATGTCCTTACTAGTTTTTCAATGAGTTAATCAAATTCAAAGTATAAATACGTACGAATTAGAAGCATTCTTCATCCCAAAAAACACATCACCCATGTTAATATCGCTTCGATTGTTAACGCTACAGTTATATCTCACTACTGAAAAATATTTTGCCGTGCTCTTTTCATTTTCAAATATTTCTATGAAATTTCCACATTTCAAATCTGTGGGTATTTTTTTCTTTCATTTTATACTGTCAGGTTTCATCACATGACTACAGATTAGAAGATATGTGTCACGTATGTAAACACTTTGTGATTCAATATTAATAGACCATTGGATAAGTCCCCGTAAGATATCTTCCTCCCACTAGATGTCATATTTCGTGATGAATCAAACAGAAAAATTCAAACCGGGGAACACATGACGGTATTCTGAAGCATAATTCAATTAACTATTTGCTCAAGTAATGAGAAAAATTTTGTATCAGCCATTCGCCATATCATTGTCAATTCTAATCACATTCTTCCTTGATACAGAAACTTCAAGAACCTTTGTAAATATGTATATTTATCATAGAAGAAAATATTTTGAAAGCCACGGTTTATTCTCGACTAATATCATACGAATTAAACTTCACACAGTTGAGCCAGCGTCACACGAATAGTACGAAGTCATGAAGTCATATGTATGCTCTTTGAATATATTTAACTTAGCACCAGTCTAAGACTTGCAATAATTTCACAGGAAAGATAGAGATATAGCAATCTGTTTTTTCCAGGTTGCTTTTGACCGAAATCTTTATAATTCATGCCGATTTTGTTTACAGAACTAGAAGAATATAACATACTTGTTGTTTTTTTAATCTCTATTGCTCATTGTAATGATGTTCTCGTTTGTATTCATCGTTTAGCCAATTCAAACCAATATTGTCTTTGTATGTTGTAAACCTTTTCATCATTTGAGAAACGACCATTAGAACCGAACACAATTGGCAAGTATGTTGGTGATTGCTGAAGTAGATTCAAAAAAATGAAGAAAGAAAATCGATGTATGTGAAGTTCACCGCTTTGTGATGGATTGTAAGAATTATTCTGTACAAACTGTGTTTTTCTGTTCGCAAGAACGACACTTATAATTACATTGAACACTGTAAATTTATGATGAAGTCTGCCTACAGAACGTTTAACCTTTTCAAAGTGATATGAATCCTGGTATAAGTTTGTAATACTTGACGAACCCTTGACTGTCTCTAAAGCACAACATTAATCTAATCTTCTTAAAGACTATCCTTCAGATAAATCGAAAAATCAGTATAAACATTGTATGATCCTTGATATTGATTAGAACTAGATGAATAGTAATCTAGATTTCACAAAAAGACAAAATTTAATATTACTTTTTAGACAATTATTTAAAAGTGGTCCCTGTTAATCCAAACATTCAATCACATATTTAAAGTAGCTCGAGCGTATGTGTGAGTTACATCGATGAGATACTTGACACAGTGTTTTTCCTGAAAATATTTCGAAACAAATTCTCAGTTTTTCAGTCTCTGAGATACTCATACCACTGTACTCTTAGTGAGTAATCTGATTTCTGTAATTCATTGAAATACGTGCTCGAAACAACTACAACTGTACTTACCTGTACATTTTGATCAACAATTTTTAGCTTTAAATCTTAAAATCTTCATTCTGAAATTTGAAATAAATTTTCAATTACATCAACCTGATTAAAGAGTTTCTTTGAAAAGCGATTCAGAGTGTCATTTATACTGTTTTAATGATGGTTTTAGTCTAGTAGATAATCGGGAGGAAATTCGTAAAATTTTCTCTTTTAGACTTCAGTATTTTTTCTAGTTATCAAATAAATTAATAGTACACTTTTCGAAGGACTAAGTCAGCTGTTAGAAGCAATGCTGAGATTCATTGTCATCAAAGCCAGATCTATAGTGACTATTTTGCTGCTTCGACAATTTTGAACATTTCGATGGATGTTTGAAGATGAATTCATCACAGATATATTACTATATAGATTTCAAACGAATTTCATTTGATTCAATGCTATGTAGTACATTAAAGAAAAGAGTCATACGCTAAGAATCAAACGGACTATTCATGAGTATTTAGTGAATCGTCTATACCCAAGAAACGTTCTCTAGATTCATAATCACTACCAGAAATCCTAAACTTCAGTCAACGAACAATGCGAATGCTTGATAGATTATTCGTTTAGTATTTTTGCTTGTTTGCTTTCTTTTACATCATCGAGAGACCGTAGTTATCAATTCTCTCTTTTGTACTCTTTCGACCATCAGTTTATTTCATTCGTGTTTCTTATCTATCATCGAAGACATATTTGATAGTGGCAAAAACAAGCATGGACTCATTTTCTTTGACGAAATTAAATCCTACTTGTTCCCTAGTTCAGCTCTATTTTTACGATCGTTAGTTCTTACATTCTGATGTAGATAAGTACGTATGAATTACATTGTATCAGAGTGTTTTGAAATGACACTCTCATTGGGCAGTGAACAAAATTTTTTTTCTAGTATTTAAAAAAATTTTGACGACGATAACATCCTCTCATCTACTGCGTACAATAAGGTGAACTGAGTTGCAAACAAAAACTTTATCGAGATAATATCTCTGTTTTTATAAAGTTGAACGACGGTGTTGGTGTTGGTATTGTTGTCAGGAGTGAATGTGGATGATCAGAAGTTAAACATCTATACCAAAATCAACACCCACACCCCAGCTTCTTAAAGACTAAAAGTTGGATTTCTATTGAATGTTGTTTCATTATTTACTAATTATGTAGATCTGAAGAGAACAACACTCATCCTTCATTCTATACGGTCGTCGATGATAATTCATTGTTTTTCACAAATTTTTACAATGCATCACTTGAAAAACTTGTCAGGTTTCTAGAAACCTCAAGTGATTCCGGTCTTTATATTTTAGAGACGCCTATGCACTTTGTCTTGACATAAGATATTCTTATTTGATTTATTCACAGAAAGAAAGGACAATATTACCACCCAAACGTTTTCTTGAAGATGAGTAGTAGAGTTTCTATTTTAACGGGTGGATTTTTACGGAGGAGTAAAATTCATTCGAAACATTGTAAGATGACCAAAAAAGTCAAAACTAGTCACAATGATGATAACAAACGCTTTAGTCATCTTGTATAATTTTGATATGCAAATGTAACATAAGCACTATAGCGATTATATCTGAGATTTCCTAGATCCATTGCTTTATTCTGTATGCCGATAGTGCAATTTTTCATCAGGCACAACCTTAAGCGAAAAATTCAACGATGTTTATTAATAAAGGATTCATACGTACGTAGATCAGAATTCTTTTGAAATGAAGTGAGATATTCGATTACAACATGAGTATTCGAATTTATTGTGATCAATACTGTTGTATTGACTGGCACTTTCGTTGAAAACAACATGTTCTTTTGCAAAGCAAAGATGAGACAAATCAGTAGAATCCTATTGTGTAGGTTATGAAAATTTTATTTTAGAAAAAGTACAAATTTATTTCATAAGTAGATGAAAACTTTCAGATTTATCGTATTCGTGACTTCGTTAAACTACCAGACAGAAATAGTGATCACTCGAAATAATGTCACCAGTCTCAGTGATTTATATGAGTATACTTATCTGTACATGGATTGATCATTTCAACACTCAATCGTCTTGTAAAATTGCAACATTTCCAGATGGTCATGCATGTCAATGTACTGATACTTACTGTGATACAATAACACCGTTAGGTACTTTACCATTTGGCGAAGCAGGATTGTATGAAAGTACATCGGAAAAGGCTGGAACTCATCGATTAACTAGATTAGAAAACTTAATTTTTCATAAAGACATCAATCCTAATGTATCAACCGTTCTACAAATAAATGATACAATGCAATATCAAACAATTATCGGTTTTGGTGGAGCATTGACAGATGCATCAAGCATCGTAGCACATCGTTTATCTCCCAATTTACAAAACATACTATTAGCTCAATATTTCGGTGAACAAGGTATCAACTACAATATTGGACGCATACCTATGGCTGGGTGTGATTTTAGTACATATACGTATACGTACGATTCTGTTCCGAATGATTTTGATTTAGAATATTTTTCTATTGGAATGGATTTACTGAAGAAAATTCCATTTATTAAAGCGGCTATTGCAATGAGTAATGAGACGATTTATTTTTTTGGTTCACCATGGAATGGACCTGATTGGTTAAAGAATCAAACTAGTCATGTAGGCACTTTAAATGGCGTTCCGGGTGATAAATATCACAAGACATGGGCACGATACTTTAGTAAATTCATTGAAGCTTATGAATCTGAAGGAATTCCTATTTGGGGTATTACTACACAGAACGAGTATAGTCAAGTGAAAGATTTCAATGGATTATTTTATACAACAGAACAATTAGCAGATTTCATTCGTATTGATTTAGGACCAGAATTACGAATGAAACATCCAACAGTAAAAATCATGACCTATGACGATGATATGGTACTACTTTTTTTAAAGATTGATCGAATGATGAAACGTAATCTAAGCATTGAACAGTATATCGATGGCATCGGTGTTCATTGGTATGCTACAGAAGATATGACTTTCCCTGATTTTTACGAAATATTTCTTGCGAAATTAGAATATCCACAATTTTTCTATCTTGCTACAGAAGCTTGTGAAGGGTATATGAAAATTAATAAAGGACCTAGATTAGGCATGTGGAAACGTGGCATACACTATGCTTTATCAATTATTGGTGATCTACTTGTCGGTGCTTCCGGTTGGACAGATTGGAATATTGTCTTAGATTTAGAAGGTGGTCCGAATCATGTTCGTAACTTTGTTGATTCACCAATCATTGCCAATACGAGTAGTGGAACAATATTCTATAAAAATCCAATGTACTATGCAATGGGACATTTTTCTAAATTTATTCCTCGTCATTCTATACGCATCGGTATGAATGTATTGAAAGAAGATAAACAACATGCGTTAGTTGAACCATTGAAGATCGTTAGTTTTTTAACACCAATGAAACAAATAGTCATTGTAGTTTTGAATCAAGATCGTGACATGATACAAAGTGTACAAATTCTCGATTCTAATCAAGGTTATATAACTTTGATTCTACAACCAGAATCAATACAGACACTTGTTTACAATACAGTTCCGAAGTAGATTCAATTTTCTTGAAATTTGCATGGTTGAATTCGATTTTCAAATTATGTAAGTGTTCGTTTTTTTTCCCTAGTATTACATGTTCATTATTTATTTGTCGTTTACTTGTGACATTGCCGAATATGAACAAAATTTTAAAAAAATACAACTCCACGCATTGGATTCGTATTCATTTCTAATCTATACTTAGTATTTCGATTTTTTGAACGACTTATTAGCCATGAAGATTAGAGTCAATAATCTCTATCAATATCACACACACACACACCAGAGTATGTACGGAAGGAGTATCAATATTTTTCCACATTCACTTATTATATTAAAACGATATACTAGAAAAATATCAGTGACGCTCAATTATTTGTAAGTATATATACTACAAAAACAAACGATTTTACTGATTAAAATCAATTTGTGATCAAATTAAGATGCTATAGGTAAAATAATCGAATTTTACTTGTTATAGACTAATCATTATTTCAAAAGAATTATTGTATAAGAAAAAAGTATAACTTTCAACAACATTTAAGTTTCATAAGTACATTGTCAACCATATATGTTTAATCTTCTACTTTAAATAGAAATATGATCTCATCAGCAAACTATTAAAAAATATGGTTTTTGAACAAAATAATCATACGTAACCGATAATAAGTCATATATGTTTTGTTCATAAACACAACGATCGATTTGATAACACAAAAGTCATTAGAACTGTTATAGAAGTATACAGACGTGTTCAACTTTGTGGAAAACTTCAACAAACAAACAGTATATTACAAGAAAAAAAAAAGAATTTCATTCATAGTGACATTGAAACCAGCGCCATCACAAACGAACATTACATCGATTGGCTGGAAAACACACATGACGTTCAGCAAATGATCAACTACAGATTGATGCTACTCTTGAATTGTTGTTGTGACAAAGAAAAATGACAGATTTCAAATTCTAGATTGGTAACAATGCTAGTTCAAAAATTAAAAGATACATACTTCGTTAAACATCATTGGATACTATGAATGATGATTTATTATCTACTGTATCACCAATCAATCAGTCTGGAATAGCTCTGTCCTCAAATAGCACTTCAAAATATGGGCAACTTCTAACGTAGATTCTCATATGATCGATTCTTTTTCAGTTGTTCAAACAAGTTACCATTTTGATGATAGCTAATAACGATATCGGTAAATACTTTATGATTTTTGTTTCATCACAAATAGACTTGAAAAAGCACAGCCACCATCTAGATATTCAAATCGAATAATTCGTTGATTATTTTTGTTTTGCAAGACTGATTCGACCTTTGATTATCTACCTATTTTTCTTTACTAGTGAATACGTGTACATTCATCCAATGTAAATATAGACGCTTACATATATGTAGTACTTGTAGAAAAAACAAATACACAACTTTGAAACAGAATATCATACTTCGTAAATCGAACAACTTAAACAATTTGATTTATTATGTAAATAACAACAGATATTTGACTGTTATGCATAAGTTGAAGGGATACATTGAACATTTACATATTATTAAATTTTCATTTCTTCAAAAGTACACCACTATGATGCGTAATGATTTACCATAACAAATACAATCATAGAATCAAGCAATGGAATACTGTACATATGTTTAGTAAGTTTATTGATGAGAATCATTCTAAGATCGTTTTACAAAACTACTATAAACATCAAGATTTGTTTCGATGTAAATTTCTAAGTAAAAAAATATAATTTAAGAATTGTTTTTCTTTGGAATGAGAATATGTATTGATGCCTCGTTTGGTTCTAGATAATTTCATATGGTTTTAACTTCATTTAGTAAAACATATCAATAATAAGTTATTGAAATCATAGATAGTAAAGTTTGTATTACTGACATTTATTAAAATTACCACATATGTATCGACAGCAAATCATGTTTGATTGTCGGACTAATTTTTGTTAACAAAAATTATTTGTAGATAACAGATGAATCGAAAATTTTGTCCCACTTGAAAATATTTCAGACGAATCAAAAACTAAGGATTTGAACCAAAATGTTGTGCTTTTTCTGAATATGAGCTTGGAAATTTTTCCGTCTATTTTTGTTCGACAGTAGTGAGCGAATCGTTGCAAAACTTTAACAATATGTCCCTTTGGGTAGATGTTAAAAGTTATCGGACGCGATCGTTTTGTAGAGCGGACACTTATTTACAAAATGGGATATTCAACTAAGTTGTAGCTTTAACACAAGTGACGTTATATGTATTTTTTCACAAGCTTCGTTTTGTCAAAAAAGTCGATTCCCCATAAATCAGTATCGAACGAAAGTTGACTAAAAATTGTCAAGCTCTTATTCGGAAAGAGCACAAAATTCTAGTTCCAATCCAGAGTTTTCGACACGGCTGAAATATTTTCAAGTGGGTCAAAAATAAGCAAACATTTTCTACTAAAACTTTCGATCTACCCGTTACAACAATGATTGCCAATAGAAACCAATGTATGCACTAAAAATCAAAATGTCTAATACTTATTTGTACAGTAGAGAATGTTTGACTGAAGAGACACTTCGATTTGTCAATTATGAATCAGTTCATAATTTACTTTCGATCTTCAGTTGTTCATGTGCTTGTCTCGACCTCGATATTGAGTTTCATCTATTTTGTTTTTTGACTTACAACTTCGATAAGTTTGTTTTTGTTTCGTCAGTTATACCGAACGACAAGAAATTGAATTAAGATAATGTATTTCAATTCATCGCTTCAATACAAAGTCTTGTTCAAGAATCATTTGTATTCGTTAGTTAAATGAAATTTGACATGAGAAAAATAAAAGAT
>OENT01000900.1:34260-49857 GCA_900239685.1 Rotaria macrura
TTTTTTTTAATAATTTATCAAAACATAAAAAGTCGTCTTAACATTCTAAGATTGTCAACACTATTCAAACCACGTCATTCTAATTTTTTTTATTAATCATTCGATGTTTAAGATCCCAGTCAAAGAATCTTTTCAACACACATCAACAAGTTATTAAAAGAATATTTTTCTTCAAATTTTATTTCTCCTGGTACAGTAGAAAAATCAATAGATGAAAACAATTTCTTGTAGATTGTTACATTCGTCTATGTAGTGAGTTTCTCATAACATGAATCGATAGTTTATCCATGAGAATTCAAACTTCTAAAACAGAATGACAACTTTATTCGTAAATTTAATTGAGTAAAAAGAAATAAAATTTCTTCGGAAAAAACATTGCTTCGTTCGCTTAGTTTATAGGATGACTGATTAGAACCAAATATTCAAAATTATGTTTTCCTTATTTTAAAGTCAATATCTAATGCAGGTCAATAAAAGACATGCATAGAGCATTTTCACACGACCGTTTGTAGAGCAAAACATGTTTTACGACATGTACATCTTTTCTAAAGGAAAGGTTACCATGGAAACCATTACATACTGAATGTCAGTGACAGTTGAGTACAATATTCTTTTTTTTCTTCTTGCATTTGTGATGGATTAAGTAAAAATATGGTGAAGAAGTACGTCTTACAGAAACCTTTCCGTGATGAATAGCAGAATAGAGATCGCTGTATCTTATTACATACTCTAAATGAATGATGCCGAAAGATTTACTCATATTACTATCAGTAATTAGATTTCATATGTAACACCTTTAAACAAGAAAATATCGTTTCACATTTACAGGTACTCAATAAAAATATTGTTTTCATTTCAAAACTTATGGTAATATGAGAGAATATAATTATAATTCCGTAATAGACTAGGAAAGAAAAATTGTCGCAATATCTTACTCATTGTCGTTTGACTAATAGATCGCATCAGGTTCAATTGATTTGTATTTGTTTTTCCAACAACTATATGCGAATGGAATTCATCGTCATAGAATTTTGAGTTCTTATCAGTGTCCTTGATGAAAACTACAGTTTTGGATTGATAAAAAAATCAAGTCAATATTTCCAACAGACATTCACTTTTGTTTTTAAATTCCAATCAAGGAGTTAATACTTCTCCCGATAACTGTTCAATCATGATTTTTGATATATTTTAGATTAGAAAACAAAACACATTCCATGGCTGATATAGATGAAATCAAATTTGAATTCGATGATAATGATGAACAATCTGTGGATATAATTGAAAATTGTCCATCACCACCACCACCATTTCATCGACATAAAATCGAAGACGAAACTTCTCCTATTCAACCACCATTAACATTCAATGATCAAGAACAAGTAATTACTATGAAAAATATTGTTCCATTCGATAATATTTTTTTCAATGATGCAAAAACACTTCTATTTGAACAAGTGAAAACATCTTCATCATCATCGAATGAAACAACTAGAAAATCAAATAGAAATATTTTTCAACGTTTTGTAAATTTTTTTCGTACAGCTACGGTAACACATAATACGTTGCAATTCAATCGGCAATGTGAACAATTACTTAATTTAACAACATATCCATGTAATATGTCTGACCGTGTACATATACGTATATTGTACACTATATATCGGCGTTTAACAAATTCAAAACAAATTTTCTATACATCATTTGGTTCACATTGGGAAGAGATCGGTTTTCAAACATCAAATCCTGAAACTGATTTTCGTTCAACGGGTCTATTCTCCATGTTTTTTCTTCTCTATTTCGTTGATTCAATGTATTTACCGTTAGCTAAACAAATTTATGAATTTTCACATGATGAACAACAACAATTTCCATTCTGTTGCATCGGCATTAATTTAGCTGGCCTACTTATAAAATATCTTCGACGTGTTATATCAAGTATGAATGCCGAAAAATTAATCGATGAAAAATATACCGATCATATGGTTATTGAATATTCGGGTAAATTATTTATTGCATTATATTTACATTTTTACGTAAAATGGAAAGATAATTTCTATACGATTGAAAATACACAACAAGTATTAATTGAACTTGAACACATGCTAGTAAATCGACCTAGAATGATACTTCGAGAATTCGATAGTTATTTTCAAAGAAAACAAAATTGAAAATAAACAAATTGGTAAATCTCATTGTAACATCAAATATGTTCAATAGTGTATATAAATTGTATCTACACATTATAACTTAACTGAAAATTAGTTTGATTTTAATCAGATCCGTCCGAATCTATTTGAAATGTAACTATGAAGGTTCATCGAAACCTGTCTCTTTATTTTTTCTCTGTATTGTGATATGTCTATGACTTTTTCTTTTTTTGTTTCGTGATATTTATTAAAATTTGATGAATCATATTAGATTCATATTTCTTTTTTTTTTTGTTCAGAAATAAAATAAAAAAGAAATAACATAACCCTATTGTGAATATATGAAATTATTCCTTTAGTTTTTTCTTTTTTAAGATCGTAAAGAATTTCTGTTTGTTGTTTGAACGCAAATTATGATTCGCAATATAATTGGTTTTATTTTGTCTGTTATTTCTGTCGGTACTATGAGTTGGGCTGGTAGACTTGATATTGGTCAACTTATAGATAATGAATTAATCGATACGTATGGTGGAAAATATAAATTTTTAACCATATTAAATCTAGTAAATAGAATTGATATCTTCGTCTCGGTTCATATAAATCACGTCGATTCATTGTAAATTTAGTATTTTCAAGTCATCTATTATGGTCTATGTATGATAAATTGTTTTTTTGGTTCGAATACATTGAAAAACGAAAATCGTTCATCTTTACAAAAACTTCGTGATTTTCTTTTTGCCAGTATTGCCTTTCCATTGAGCATGGTAAGAGGAAACAATAAAAAATTGTATTCGTTTTCATAAAGTCAATATTTTTTCATCGTTTAGTTCGTATGCATTACATTTTGGGGTCTATATCATATTGATCGTAAATTAATCTTTCCAGATGACTTGGATTTTATCATTCCAGCAAGTCTGAATCATGCTATGGTAAACTTTGCATATATTTTAGTCTCTTATTGTTCGGAACGTATGCGTCCTGTGAAAACTTACTAATTCAAAGAATTCTAGAAACAGAAATTGTCAGAAACGCAGTCAACATTCTTCCAGGATTGAGACTACAGTGACCATGAAGAACATTCACTAACCGAATAGTTTATAGTCACTCTTCAGAAATGAAGAAAAACATAAGCACTTCTTAAATTTCAAAAACAAACTCATTGAAAATTCAAACGGTTTGACTATACACTTCGTTATGTCATAAAATGTATGCAGGTAGTTTGAAGGATGAACAGGACTGTAGAAGATGGTATCAGAGATTCGGTGGTTTACAACAATGCGATATATGCAGAAATTGCTTAATCTTATTAATGAAAATTACGGAAATAGAAGATTAAATGTAAAACAAACAAACTACGCATTCGATTGAATTTTCGTAGACGAAATATATCTTTATTCATTTTTTTCTATTTTATCTGTTAACAAGAAAGAGATATACAGTGAAACCTCTCTATAGTGGACACCTTTCGGACTTTCCAAAATTGCCCACTATAAAGAGGTGTCCACTTTATAGAGGTTAAGTCTTTTTTTAAATATTGCGATGAAACACGGACTTTTGAATGTGTGCGGGACTATGAGTAAGATAATCAAAGTTACTACACTTTTATCGATCTTTCATTCATGATTTTATTTTCACAAACAAAAAACAGAAAAAATCAGCAATGAGAAAAATAGTCTTTAATAGAACTTTGTTGAACCGCTTTTGAATCAAGATAAATGTCAGTTAATTGCGATTCTAGATCAGATATAAGATTGTGTAATTGAGGTTGTTCGATAGAAGCAAAAAGATGAAGTTTTCTCATCATTTCGAGTGCTTCAGATAAATTTGGTGGTTGTTCTACTAAAGCTTCTTCTTCTTCTTCGTTATCATCTTGAGTAACTTGTATATAAGTTTTAAGATGTTCATAATCGTCCCATTCATTAAATGTTGGAATACAGGAATCAATGTCCACTATAGAGAGGTATTTGGTATGAAAGGGACTGAAATGAAAGTGTCCACTAAGGGAGGTTTTACTGTACCTGCATGTACACGTTCTATTAACATAGTGAGATTTTGCATGTGTCAAGCGAATGAACTAATAAGCTTTGTTACTTGATAAAATAGGAAATTCTTTTTTTTTCATAGCACACATTACCGGGAGTTGCAATTTTCATTGAAAGTCTTGTTCATTACCATCGTTATCCATCACGAGTATCAGGTGTTTCATGTGTTTTGATTATATGTGCTGCATATGCAGTATGGTAAGAATTTCTTTGTTGTTTTCATTTCTTAAACTTTATTTGACGAGCTTTTTCGATTGTAATCTATAGGGTTCATTATTTAAATTATGTTCATTGGATTGAACTTAAAAGAAATATTTGGGTGTATCCTGTATTAAATGAATTGTCAGCTATATATCGTGCAATGTTCTTAATTGGTTTAACATTATTGAATGTCGGACTCTATTTCGTTGGAGAGATGTATACATCCTACTTAAATCGACGTATATATTTCTTATTTCTTTTGTTTAATTAGAAAATATTTATAAACTATTTTAGTTTTATCTACTGACAAAATGGCACAAAGCAAAAAGAAACATTAAATTTGTTCTAAGCAATATTTTTCTATTTTACAATCATAATTGTTTGACTTATTCGATTCAATGCAATTGCATTTCTATATTTTATTTTTCTTAATTATCCATCTATTTATTTCTATTTTTTTTTTTCGTTTTTAATAATTTATTATAGATGCCTGTACAAAAGATTCCATATGCACATCGTTTTGGCATTATATCAACATCGTATAAAGAAAAAATCGAAAAAGATATACATCAACGACAACATCAAGAAAGTGATCGATCATCATCAGCATTCAGTGGTGAACATAGCAAGTAAGTTTTATTGTACGATAGAATCTCATTATTAATAAGTATTTATCAGAAAAAGTTTAACACTCGAAGTAACAGAAGAATTCGTACGTGACTTTAATCGAGCTAATGCAAGTGAACGAGCCAAATTAAATGAGCTTATCTATCGAATGTTACAACGACTTAAAGTAAGATAGATAATGAACAATGATAATTATGCAAAACAATATCAAATTACATAGAGAAAAGCATCACAATGTCAAGTACATACTAATAGACCGATTCAATTACAAATGGCTTGGTAGAAATATATTCAATTCAAATAAATTCATTGTTAACTTATTTATTCTTCGTTTACATAGGGCTGAACTTTGCTTGTTATCACAATGTAAATCACGTTATCAAGAAGGTAATTAGAAAACATTCAAATATCTAATTAGTGAATACGTTTTTTCGATTTAGAATGTTTAACAACACTCTATCGAGCTTTGGTTTATAGTCCATTGAGTGCGACACAAATTCCAACATTATTTTTTCTTTCAGAAACAATTCTTTATTGGCTTAAGAATGATGCCATACTAGAACCGTTTCTGACATCGACTGAATTAAAATTATTGAAAGTAAGAGAAAACCAAGCAAGCAAACAATTGTATGGAATAAAAGAAAAAAAAAACTTTGATTTAGATTGGTCAAATCGTTTTTCAACTCTTATATTTTCATTACTTGGAAGGTATATAGGAATAGTATAATGAAAATTCATTAGCTTTTTTACGGTTTCCTTCCTATGTCTTAGGTTCAACTGGTCCCTATGAAGAATTTAAAATTCGTCTTCATACATATCTAGAAGGTAGATACATAATTATTCTTATCACTTTCAATTCATGATCGAATATTATATATATCAGGTCTTGAAGAATGTGAATCTGCTTATTCATCATATCCAAATGCTGTTTGGTGTATTCATTATATTGAATCGATCGGTGCCGTACTTGTTGCTAGTGTTGATAAACATATATTGAATACACGACGTAGTGCTTCATCAGGATTAAGTCATCCGATATTACCGATTCCACCCGAAGAATTTCGTGAAATAAATAAATCAGAATTAAGTGCTATCGTTCAAGAACTATCACCAATCATATGGCATTCAGTTGATGTTTGGTTATTTGTTAAAAAATATTCAACAACAAATTTATCGCAAGTGATGAATCACTATTTTAATGAAACCGTTATTTCATTGATTGCATGTAGACATAAACTAACCGATGAGAATTGGTCAGTTTTGTTTAATGTATAGAAAAAAAAAATCATATGAACCGATTGATATTTTAAATAGGATTGATGTTGTTATGGCTTTTCAAATATTAGCTGATGTTGCTAAAACAAATATTGATATGTTAGAAACTATTCAACTATTGGCTCAACGTAAAATAAACGAACAATGAATCTATTCATATTTGATTTTTCATTTTGAACTAATTTAGCTGAATCAACTGCACAATTACCATTACAGAAACGTGCTGATGCTCATTTATTGTCGCGTGGATGGCGTTCATGGCCATGGCAATTAATAATTCTTCTATGTGAATGTTTGACATCGATTTGTATCGGTACAACTCAAGCAATTATAAAACGTACAGTTTTATTTGGTACGGAAACATCATCGGACAACATACTTGCCTATGCTAATGAAAATCAATATCCCTCAAATGAACAAAGTACATTTACGGATAGTAGTACATCACGTGGAAGTGATGATAATGTTTGTTTAATGCATATGTTACATTATCGAAGAATCGATGAACAAGGTAAAAGTAAAACCCCCGTAGATGATAATCAATCATGGCGTATTCGATACATGAGTCTTTTATGTATGTCACAAATCTATAAACATTTACAAAGTGAACCACGACATAAAACGTTAAGTAATCTACTTTGGGTATTTATACATGAGTATGAAAAACGTGAAGGTGATGATCGAATACTCGAAGCACTTAAAGTTGGACGAGTAAATTGGAATAAATTAATTCTACTGCTATATCTATCGTTTGTCGAACTTGTATTATTTTTTATTTTATTTAGTTTGATGATGATATTATTCAAACATTGAAAACTGATACACCCGATATTCAATTGGGTACTATTTATCATAGTATAGCTCAACGTTTAGCTGATGGTCTACTACCAGATCCAACGCCATGTGAAATACGATCAGCAAGAGTACGATTCAAAAAGAATCCATCATTTCAACAAAGTCAATATCTTCCAAAAGCGCAAGTTAACGATCGATATCGTCTTAGTATACCTTCTGTTCCACCTTCAAGGTTCATTTTCTTCTCAGTCTATTAAATACATCAAATAATCTACTTGTTTCATGTTTTAAGAGGTGAGAAAAAACCGATTCAAATAAAACGAATCATTGAACATAATATCAATGATGTGTTCAAACGCAAAGAACAAGTATTACAAAACATTGTCGTTGATCAAGTTCGCTTATTTTTCTTTTTTATTTCAATTCACAGATAAAATTTTCTCTATCTAGTATCGTAAAGAACTTGAGGAGAAGAAAGATGAAACTAGTGATGTGATCGAAAATTTGGATTCAATGATTGAACGTGCCCTAGAAACGACAACATTAGATGAAAACTCATTTACAAGTATTTTTACATTATCCAATAAGAAATTCATTGTCAATCCACTGCAAGAACGACGAGCTTTGGTTGAATCCATGGGCCAATCATTGGTTTTTAGCGATAATAAAGAACAATAATAATCTCATTCCGTTCATGTTTTTTTTCTCCATTTGTCTATATATTTTAATCTCAAAATATTTACTAACACGAATAAAACTTATTTCCGTCCAAATTTTAAAAAAATAAATGCATTAATAATTAAAATTGATTTCATTGGTCGAATATCAACCAATGGAAAAGACATAGACATAATTATCTTTCCTGCCAATATTTGTTTTTTCGTATGTTTGTGACATTGGGATCATCTGAACGTTTTCAATGTTTTAGATAATTTACTGAAACAAAAAGTAATGTTGTCAGCGAGTAGTCGATGTTTATCTCTAAGTGCTCTACCACGTGCAAATGCACTAGCAATTGTACGTCAAGCATCATCACATTCAAATAAAGAACCAGTAGCAGTTTCATCATCATCCGGTACAGTTGAAGATCCAAATCGTTCACCTATGAGTCAACGGCCATTACCACCCGATGATGGCAAAGTCCGTACGTAATTGTTGTTTATTTCTGTTTGTGAGAAGACATTTATATTCGTTATTACATTTGTCTTTTCATCTTCTAGGTTTTCCTAATCCATGGGATGTTATCCTTAATAAACGTCGTTTTGAATATGCTATGGTTAGTAAACTGATGTTGTTTTTTTGTTTTCGTACGCATAGAATAAGATATCTTTAATGTAGAAATTCAAAGGATATGATGATCCATTTGATATGATGCCAGTTAAACGTATTGAGAATAGTTCACCTGACAATCCAAATTTATTACCAAGTTGTAACGACAAACGACTTATGGCTTGTATTTGTAAGTGCAAATTGCCTACATATTACCATTGACAAGAATACAGTTTCGTACTTAAAGGTAATGAAGATGTCTATCACTTAAAATGGATGCATCTTCATCGAGGTGAACCCAAACGATGCTATTGTGGTAGGATGTGATGTCGTTTTTTTCTTAGACATATATATATATGACATAACTTGTCTATTAGGTCACTGGTTCAAATTAACTGAACGAGAATTTGTTGATTTGAGTGATTTTGGTATTACTGAAGAAATGCAGAAACCAGCTGCCCACTAGAACTTATCCTTCTTCTTTTCTTTTCTCTCTCTCTCTCTCTGCAATTAGACCATTGTAGTTCTTGTCTCTTTCACTTTGTTTTTTCTTTTTTAATTTCCATCGGTCTTCTTTTTTTTTTTCGTCCATCAAAATATAGCTAATGCCAAAGAGAAATAAAACACAGAACGAAATGAACACGACTATTTGTTCGTTCTAGATATGTCTGATTATCAATTGAGTAAAGAAGATCATGAAGCACTGGAAAAATTCACGAAATTTTTTTTAGTCAAATCAGCACAAATTATCGTACAATCTCGTTTAGGAGAAAAGAAAATAACGAAATCTAAACCTCTTTGTTCTGGAAATGAATGGGTAACATTTTTTCAGTGAATGAACATTTTGTTCATCGGTGTAATTCGTTTTTACTTCTTTCCTAGTTTCATCTTTCAATTAAAGACATTCCGGAAGTAACTGTTAATGCCAAAAAATGTTTAGCAGATGCTCAACATCTTCTCATCAATACTCCTCACAGTCCATTCTGTGTTGAAATATCACTACGTACACCAACTAGTCGCACAGTTACATTAGAAACATGGTGCGTATCGTTCGATGATTCTGTTTCTGATCCAAATCAACGTGTTCGTTTTAATATTTATAATCGTATGAGTATTGTTCTTCGATCATTACTTACTTGTACACGTGCAACACCATCGTATCAACTCTCACGAAAACAATCAGCAGACAAATATATCATTTGTTATAAAATGTATAGTGGAGAGCCAATAGTGAGCCATCTTGGCGAGCATTATTCGAAGAGAACAATCGGAAACATTATAACACCGATCGGACGCTTCGTATTAAATGTTGCCTATCGAACACGTTTAGCTATGTCATCAACGCCAATCGATAATGCAACAATGCCAACTTTGACACAATCTGGTATCGTTATAGATGATGATCATTTTTCATTAGAGAAAAATCAACATGGCTTTGAAGAGTAAGATTAAAATAAAGAATCTAATCCAGAATGATTTTAATGCATTCTAGAGATAATGATGCTCAATTACCATCAATACAAAATTCAAGTGTACCTAAGAGTTCACCTATTGAAGTTATGAAACGTAGACATACAAGTACTGATTCTGTTTCACCTAGTCATGGGTAAATTTCGACTAGAAGAAACTAAAATCTCATATGAAACTTCTCGTCTTTTTGTTTGATTTCTTGAAGAACACCAGACAAATATTATAGTAAATTACGCGCTGCATTTACAACACCTGGTACTATTGCACATTCTTCATCACAACACATAGGTTCGTATTCTCGAACGAATGATACTGATTTGCCTTATGTACTTATGATGCAACAACAGCCAACAGAACAAGAATCGAATTCAAAGCATAATTTTTATATTAGCTCTGAATTTGATAATGAAGCGGCGCCTGACGACTTTATTCTGGTTGAAGTAAAACCATTATTTGGTAAAAGTGATTCAACAGATGATTTAGCTCTATTTATTCGATCATGTCAACAACCGCCGATGCTTGAATCGTTTGTTATTGAACCATCGTTGGGAGAAACAATAAATCAATTGACGGAAGAACTACGTGTATTTGAATCGAAAGTTGAAGAATTCGATCAACTTGTTAATACATTATCTACAACTGAGTAATACGAATCGATGTTTGCTTCGAAGTTTTTCTAATACAATTCTAATAGTGCTTTCGAATAATTTATCTTCTTATCTTTTATAAGTGTACAGCGAACTTGAAAAAATTGATTGAATTGTATATAAAATATTTCTTTCTATTGTATTCTGACTATGTTTTAAAGATTGTTTAAAACTATTAAGGACGCGTGATGCCAAGTTGAATTTATCTACTCATATTGTTTTGTTTGTGTTATGATTAAATTATCTCTTCGAAAAATTTTTTTTTAATGAATTGTATTTCATTCTGTAAAAGTAATTATTATATCATGGACAGTTTACTTCTTCTTGCACTTGAAAATACAATATGATAGTGGACAAAAATAAAAATGTATCATGTTGCTAAATATTCTGAGCAGT
Source organism: Rotaria macrura (assembly GCA_900239685.1). NCBI lineage: Eukaryota > Metazoa > Rotifera > Eurotatoria > Philodinida > Philodinidae > Rotaria > Rotaria macrura. Next base: position 45,130 of record OENT01000900.1, read on the forward strand.
AACGGATATCTATTTTTATCCATCGATTGTTTATTTTCAATTTTCACATATGATTGAAATTATAAATAGTCGTCAATCATCATAATTTGTTTTTGTAAGCTGAAGGTATTCAAAGATTATTTTTATACACTATTGTCCCTTGCAAGTAATCTTTCTTTGGAGAATTCATTCAATGTACCCGATATGAAAATCGAACTTGTTGGAGAGCAGTCATTCTTCAATTAGTTCTAGTTCATCCATGAACAAGAACTATAGCAAGACTTTTATACTGTAAAGATGTCTTAGGAAACAATCGTAATTTAGTAAATACTTTTTTCTAAATGGAATTATAATGCAAACTAAACATTTTTTTAAAACTGTGCATGTACTTTTTTTCTCACGCTACAAAAATTTGATTCGAATGCCATTAAATGTTCAATTAAAATATTTGTTGAAGGATGAGAATAAATGAAAATTATTGAAATTATACTAATAGCACTTCTTAATGCATTGGATCTATATCTCATGGAACTAAATAATCAACCAACGATTTATATATAGAATTGAAGACGTATTCAAGAGCTATCAAATTCATCATTAAAATACCATTTAATCTCATAAATTTAGTATCAAAGTATTCGCCCCAACATGATCTTTCCGCTGATATAAAATAAAATACAGTGTACGAGGAAAAATATCAATGGACCGATTTTACGTCTCATGCTAACCGTTGTTTTCAGCATTTCAATTCTAGAATGAGAGACGATATTTTTCAGTTATTTTTTTTTTCATATAATCTACAATAATTTAGTTGAGAACAACAATTTAAGAAACGAATTTGGTTTTTGCTAATATAGACGCCTATTTCTATATGTTTCATCAATGTATGCATGCATATACGTACGCGTACGTATGGGAGGTGGTAATAAAAAATTGATAATTCACATTGTATTGGTATGAATTTTTATTACTTGAATTAGTCAGCGACTTTTCGTTTAGTCTTTTCGGTAGGAGAAGTTATATATAGTTTGGGTGGTATTGTAGAGAGTTCCAATCAAGTAGAAATATCACTAAGTATATTGAATCTCTTTTTTGGAAGAATAAAGATTTGGAATGAAACTTTAGCTTTTTAAGGATGTTTCCGGTTCTTTTTCATTCGCTTTTCTTCACGATTCGTAAGATCAAGACTGACGTATGTACTAAATAATTACGTCACCAGTCGATATGTCATCATTATAGATTGAAGACAGATAGATTCACTTATTCATAGAAAGAAAATATTTTTATCCCTCTTAGACCGATTTATTAGTATACAATCAATAAAGAGAATGAACCGTGTATTTATCGTTCAGGCTAACAAATCTATCACAAAAAATGATTCAATGATTACCATATGATAATAAAAAATAATCGAACGAATACTTAAATCTAATAACTATCAAATGTTGTACAAAAACAGTTAAGTTATCAAGAAGAAGAACCACCAAGATACAAATAAATATTCTTGAAGAAGTAATCGATAGATTTCAGTTTCTTCTAACAATTTTTCATTTTTATCGTACTACAAAATTAATAGAGATTTGGATGGTGACTAATTCATTCGAAAATTGAACTTAAGTGTTATCTTACGCAACTGAAACCTGAAATGTTACAATCACTTTGTATTTTTTCAATGAACGAAAATGAATTTCAAAAACAATCAACTGAACTTACTTTTCTTGGACGACAAAAATATGAATTCGAGAATGTATAGCTGTAATTGTTCATTTCATCCAGACCTTCAATTCGTTTTTTTTTATTGAGCCAACCGAAATCAGTTATATTTGGAAGATATTGCTAAACGAATTCCATGGCTAGTTTTACATTTATAGTTCAAAATTCTGTATACTAGAAAGATCTAATGATTTCACAATAAATCAGTCGATTGTGAAATTTATTTAAGAGATTTAATACTTGAAAAAAAAATCTAAACAATAAAATAGCAGTGATCAATAACTGATAATAAATCGATATCGAAAGCATCCATTGCTGTATCCGATTGTATATTTGACGTAAATAGTGTTTTCAATGAAGGAAAATCAGCTAGAGTACATTTACTGCATAGTAATTTTATACATAAATTGATTGTTGTGACTAGTCTGATGTGTCATCGATTTTTTGCTCTATTAAAGATTACTGCAAGATGAATCGCACAAAAGAATATGTTTATCTATACCAATTGAGATTGAAGAAACCTTACCAAATAATTCATCGCATTTTTGAAAAAATAAATAAATTGATATAGAAAAATAAAGATGTACCGATTCGTGAATCATTGCATGAAAGATTTTCTTTATCTGTATGGTCAACATAAGTAATTGGCGATTGTTTGAATTAGTCTTATTTAACATTTTCTTCTCTGTACAAAGTTGTAGTCAAAAATCATCGAACATAGAACAAAGATTTCGGAATTGAAATAAATTCATCTGAAGCTTTTATTTCTAGAACCAATTCGAAGTATTTCAAAGATGCATTCTTGATATTCTATAAAATTCAACCATTGTTTCTTATAGAGAGATCACAACTACCATGAAACATCGACAGGAGTTTGATCGTTCTTCATGTTCTGAATATGTTGCTTTTAGCACAGATGTACTCATCATCCCGTTCCAATAGCTGAGATTCCGAGTTGAGTTTTATAATATTCACAATGTTGACAACTATCCGATCTTCTCCCAATGTTTCATGATGGTTGTGATCAGTAAAACGTTCTTGTTAGTTTTTGTCGAATTCGAATTTCAGACGAATTCTTGCCGATGTCGAAACCCGTAACACAGCTTTATATAAAGAAGACAACCTGGATATGAGTAATATAATCAATTGGCAAGATTTAACCTTGTCTGCACAGAACATGTTATTTTGGACATGATACTCTATAGATTGTTGTACCCCTAATTGAGAATCAATCTAAGTACATCGAATCTATGACGATCCGAAGTTGTATGAATGATTGTTAGATAGATCGATTGAAAAATGTACGAGTTATTATGAAAACAAACACATTTTCAAATTCCATCGAAATTTTTCAATTTTGTTGCCACTAGAACAGAGTAGATGTTGACATGAAAAATCTCCATTATAAAAAAATTAACATTTGTTCATTGGTGACCATCAAAAAACAAAGAAATTGAGTTTATATGTGACCTTAATATGTATTATCTGCGCCATCATTCAATAAACATAGAACTGAAAGTCTTGTTCATGAATTACTTTATTGAAAGAATCGATTTCAACTTTTTTGACATGATGAAGATGATTGAAAAGTCAACTTAAACAAACTAACTAAAAATCATTGGATATCCGTAGTGCACGGGCGATTTGCTCGTGATAATTTTCTACACTAATAATAAAATACTTAGCAACCGACTTTTCTCATTAGCTCAATCGAAAGTAACAGTGATTGATATTTCTATTTCCACTGTATTTTGTCTTTATTCAATCGCAATTTTTTTCTATATAGATTATAATATTGTTCAACTGCCTAAACGTGTGTTTGCAGTTTCCTACTGATTGAGTCAAAGGGTGAAAGCTGCGACTTTATTGTTTCTGAAATGCCATATGTATACTAAATAGTTCAGATTAATTCTGTGGAACCCAAATTCAAGACAACAGCTCCCACAGCGACAAGTATTTTCGAAAACTTTGGAGAAAATCATTGAGATCCTACGAAATTCAAAGCAAGCTGCAAAACCCTGAAATATCTCAGTTCTAGTTGCAAATCATGTCAAAAAGTAACCCATTAGATAAAAAAATCCCTGTTATTGATACTAAAACTTTTGCAATAACCGGACGATCTCAGCATTCTCAGAAAATTGAACGGAATGCAGGTACGAGTGGAATAGAAGTCCAGTTTGGAAAATAGATAAGATAGTTCTTTCCCTTGATTAGAATCTTCAGATGCACCCATGCTCAATCTCTTTTCTGTTATGAAATTACTTTTCCTTGTGGAATCTATTTTTATATTATAATTATTCTTTGCGAAATACACTTAAAATCAAAAGAAAAGAATACCGTTCTTCGAGACAGACGAAGCTAGCTTAATCATGGCTGTGCACCCACTCTATGAGAAATAATGCGATTTTCCGTTGTGTATGAGTCCAGTGGAGTCGAATCGAATCGATATTTCGAAAAAGCAAGTCGAACCGAATCGCACCGAATAAAGAAATCAAACGAATCGAATCGAATCGAATTGAGACTTTCTACTCGTTTCGGGATGTGGTATACAAAACTTCAGATACCTTATTTGTTTCATCTCTATATCCTTTATCGTTTGGTCCATTGCATAGAAAAATTCTCTGACTTCTAGTAGAAGAATTCTAGCAGACATTGTCTCAACTGTTTCAATGTTGTCTGTAGGCCCGTGCAAAAAATTTAGTTTCACTGCATATTTGAATTTAGTCACGTTCAGTTTCTCATATGCTGAATGATAGAGAATTTTACGTTCTATAATAATCTGTATTTACGTTTCGAATAACTTGTCTACGTTTATCGAAATAAGGCTGAGAAATGGAATAAAAAGTGATCAAAAAAGCAATTTGAGAAAAATATCTTCATCGTGGTGGTACCATTTTCAGCGAAATCATATAAGTCAAGATATTTATATACCGGTTTGTAGAGAATTTTAAGCGCTATCAGAATATATAATTATTTTTCCAAAAGCATGAGTCTATCATAGTGAAACAATCAAAACATCCGATACTGCAATTGTCT
>OENT01000900.1:50151-69135 GCA_900239685.1 Rotaria macrura
GGGGGGGGGGCACCTGGAACCCCCTATGGGGGCGTCTGGACTCAGTGACCTTGTCCGTAATGGTGAGGGGTGGGGAGCATCAAAATTCTCACTCTTAAACTTCCACTCACTATTTTCTTCGAAAACATATGTGAGTTCCACAAAAGAGAGAAAATGATGCATGATCAAGCAGGTCACACTAACTGTATATCTATTGTGGGCCAATCTAAAATTTGCCTAGTCTATTGTCGGATCCAAGAGTGACTATTTCAATACTGGATTGAGGTAACCAGTTTCCTTAAATCTTTCGTAGCCGTCTTCATTGACGTTAGATCGGAATTCATTTTTATGAACGGTGTTGACACAATGGTATTCCAGCCGTTACAATCTTCAATGAAGAAATTAAGATGGGACTCACATTCGTGTACAACTTTCCATACAACCTCTTATTCTGTAGAAACTTATCCATAAATTCATCAATCCTACTTCAATTCATTCATTATTGATTTCAAGATCTGAAATGTCGTTATGTCAGTATAGTTGGGTGTGGGTGTGGGTATTGGCTTCTATCTGGGTATATCTTCATCTACACCCATACCCATACCCACACTCATCTGTCCTGATAATCATCATGCACGCACTGACATGATCATGTACCTTTTAGTTGAATTTGTCTGATGTGGCTTCGTCAGGAACTTAAAATAAGTAGAACGTAAGTGTTATGATTTTACGATTTAACGTTCGAAAAATCAATAATGCATATAATTGTGTTTATGTGTTCCTGTCACATAAAGAAGCAAATGACTCAAACCACACATAAAAACAACATGTTTATGTCAGAGACTAAAAGAGATATGTGAAAAGAGAAATATTTCTACAGGTGATACCATTATTTGAAGTCTCTATCATAAATAAGAAATATGCCATTTTCAACGCATACTTTGGTGAAAGTATCTCGTCAAGTACTGATTTATGGAGGCTTATCAATGGTTTTCATTGGAATTTTTGGTTCATTAACGATAGTATTAGTATTCAGTCGACATCCGTTTAATCAAAGTACATCTTCAACATTGATCAAAGTTAATGCAATATTATCAATCTTTCTTCTCCCACTTTTCTTTTTGCCAACTATAGTTACAAATGGTTTTGAGATAAACGTCAATACATTAAATAATGCATTTTGTAAAGTTCTAGCAGGTTACGGTATCTTTACAGTATCGTCCATATTGGTTGTAAACTGGTTCATATTGTTTGATCGTTTTGCAATATTATCTCGTTCTGCACGTATTCGATCACTTAGTTCAAAAAACGTTGCACGAATAGCTGTTTTTATTGCATTATTCGTTACTTGGTGTTTAGTTGGTTTGCCAGTAATGATTTTTTTTGAAAAAATCCCTGTCAACTCAAATGGAACATATATTTGTTTAACAAAATCTAGGAAACTTGTATTGTTTGGAGCATTTTTATATTTTCCAATAGTTGAAGGTATTTCACCGATTCTGTTAACAATTTGTTTTTGGCTTTTAGCACGAAAACAAGTTCGAAATTTAAATAATCAAGAAGTTGTTCGACGTGCTGACAGACAACTAACACGGATGTGTTTATTTCAAATCTTAGGAAAAGCTATTGCTTCTGTTCCATATGCGTCAATAAATCTTTATCGATCGATAACATTTCAAACCATTCGGAGTCAAGATAAAGAAAATATTATTGAATTTTTTCGTCTTATGGCAATATGGCTATTTTATGTTCAATATTGTACTGACTTTTATATTTATATTACGGTATCAAAAGATATTCGTTCCGAAACATTTAATTTATTCTGTATTTGTCGTCAACGCATCTCATCCATTTACTGCCCCCAAAAGCATAAATTTAACCAGGACTCAGAATCTAGAAATGTCATTCAATTGAAAAAGAATTCAGAAGTTCAAACAATCTCTCACATTTCCAGAATTAAAACACAATGTACGGGTGATTAGTTTCGACTTTTGAATACAACGATCGAAAAGGACAAATGCGCAATAGAAAATTTAGAATAGCCTGTATTATTCATCAGAGTTCATAATCAATTTCCAGATACGCCAGAACTGTGGTACATCTCAAATCTCTGGAACATCAATCCATACCATTTCAAAAAATAAGAAAAGTAACTGATGTAAAACTGATAAAACCTGGTCTACCTTTTATTTCGTAAATAAACATACCAGCGTAGGTCACTCTCATCGGTTAATAATATATTGAGTTACAGTTCAAAAATAGTTTCCTTCTATAATAAGATAGTTCTTTGAGGCCACCATACAACATCGAGATCATTATTAAAGTCAGGATACAAGTAGGAGTGGCACTTAAACATTACTTCAAATTTAAAGTTAAAGTGAATTCTCTTTTTTATATTTATCATTACCCGGACTGGTTGATTGATGCTCGCTAGACTCTCTGCAACTTATAAGACGAAAAAAAATGAAAAATATTGCAATTTAAAATGATTTAAATAACTTTATACTTTAATCTGAAAGTTTAAAGTGGTCTAAAGTTGCGTGAAACTAGTTTATTTTTTCATTTTTTTACGTCTCATAGGTTGCAGAGAGTCTAGCGAGCATCAATCAACCAGTTCGGATAGTGATAAGTATAAAAAAGAAAATTCACTTTAACTTTAACACTTACCTTAAAAGGTTTTAAAGTTAAAGTGTAACCCTTTGTTACAAGTGTACATGTCTAACAAACATAAACAAAAAGAGAAGGATCTCCATTGTCGTGAACAACTTATATGAACGCACAGCCCGGGTGCTAACATTGAAATCACATTTTCATTATCTGCACCGGGTGTGGTTGCAGGTCTTTGACGTTGTGACTACCGGCTGTACGGTCGTTATGAACTGAGTCTGGGTGTGCGTGAAGCTGCATCTCTTCAATCTACTGAAAGGAAAACAAACCGACCCCAAAACACACCAAAATCATAACTACCCTGACAAATTCCCGACAAATTCAGACGCTTTCAGTACGCTACGGGTCTTTGAAAATCCGTTTCCACGCTACTTTTCAAGGTTCATGCTGAATCTTGAAATGAAGACATTCCGAATTCTATTTAAGAACATAGATGTTAGTGAGAATCCCTTAGATCCCATGGCCAACTAACAACCCTCACGATTTCAGAAGAAATCAAGACATTCTCAGCGGGTTACGAGACTATAATAGAAACTGTCTGTCTATATTCGTCACTGATGCCGGGTTTGACACACTGTGATTCCATACTTCAAGTCACAAAATAGATTTAAACTCATCGAAATCTGATAGATCTCATAGCCACTTAACCATTTCTAGATAACACAAGCAACCCAAAAGATTTCCGTGAGCTACGTGCCTTTGAAAATCCGCTCTCACGCTGCTTATGCATGTTTATGTGGTTCTTCGGAATCCTTCGATTCTGCTGTTTCCGCGAGAAAATCGTCGGCAATTGCAGAGAAACCGATAGATCACATGTCAAGCTGACCGTCCCAAGCGAAATCTCAAGAAATCCAGGGGTTTCCTAAGATCCTACGATCCGTCGAGAATCTGCGAACGCTGTTTACACGTGTGTCTGGGTTTTTTTGGAATCCTTGAATGTCGTTGTTTCAGCGATAAATTGTCAGAAAACCATTGGAATCCGGTAGCTCACATGTCCCGCTAACCGTTCCATGCGAACTCTTAAGAAATTCAGAGCGTTCCTAAGGAGCTACGGGTCGGTGAAAATTCTCTCTAATGCTGTTCACACGCGTGTACGTGGTTTTTGGGTATTCTTTGATTTCTGTGCTCTGGCAACAAAATCGTCGGGAATTCGTGGGAACCCGTTGGAGGAAATGTCTACCTTAGTATACCATGCGAAATCGGAAGGAAGTCTCACGATTCCTGACGAGCTGCGGGTCGTTCGAAATTCGCTAAAACGCTATTTTGACCTTGGTATGAGGTTTTTGGAATCCTTGGATTTTGATGTTCGGAGGAGAAAATTGTCGAAAATTCGTGGGAATCTGTTAGATATTCTCCAAATACACTTGCTAACAAACGTTGAGCACGGGCGGATGGATTTTGGTGGAGTTCTCCGGGTTTCTATTTCAAGCATTCCGTTTTCTTAAAAGTCTGCCATGTCTCTGTCCAGAATGTTTGTTATCCCAGTGGGAAGTCGTTAGATTTCAAATCAGTCATTGGTTTGAATTTGTGTGTGGTAGTTGGGGTCATTGAGGGCATTTTCTCCAGAAACGTTTGGTACTCTCTTTTTCTCTTCCCCCTGTCTCTGTTCCCTATGTCCCCCTCTCTTCCCTCTCTCTATAACTCTGGTCCACTCTTTTCCCTCTCTCTTCCCCTCTGTTCCCTCTCTCTCTCCCTCTGTCCCTCTCCCCTCTCCCTCCTCTCTTTCTCTCTGTCCCTCTCTCTCCGCGTTCCTGTTCGAAATTTTATTTTTGTTTTCTTTTATTGAATGTATGAAAAGAATTTTTTGAGAAAAAAAATATCGGTCTGCCTCTTTCTCTTTCTCTCTCTCGCTTGTTCTATTCTGGAATTCCTTCTCCTTCTTCTTCTTTAATTGTTGTTAGATTCCAAGTTGAATTTTTGTACTCGATAATTTTGCGTATCGACGACATACAGATTACCGTGTTGATCAAATGATAAACCTACAGGATATGATAATCCAGTTGAACCGCTTCCAGATCCCCCAGCTATGAAACGTCCCACTGTGGCACCCTTTCGGAAACTCACTATTCTGTGATTTTAATGATCAGCGACATAGACAGTGCCCAATTGATCGACAAGGACTCCTCGAGGATATGACAATTGTGCACCACTATTTCCTTGTCCTTGACCACCGGCTACAACAATACCTTGTTTTGCACCTTCCCCCTATTTCATCACACGATGATTATCTGTATCAGACACGTACACTGAATGATCTCGATCGACAAATACAAATTGGGTATGATTGAGTTGATCGAGACGATTTCCTTTTCCATTGCCACCTGCAACTATTGTTCCTATATTATCACCAATTCGATATCTTCTCACTGCATCGTTCCCATAGTCAGCGACATAAAGAGATCCATTCTCATCCATCGTCAAACCGCGACAAGCGATATTCGAGTTGATCGTTTCTCCACTATTGCCGTTTCGACGAGGCAATCGAAGTACTCTTCTATTCCCTGCATTGCAGATGATGAGACTATCTCTTTCTTCGTCAACAATTACATCTTCTGGAAGATTTAACTGATGAGATTGATGTCCTGGTCCATTTCCACCGGCAACTACTTGGCCCCTCATTCCATCACGTTTCCATTCCATGATACGATGATTATCCCGATCAGTGATATAAATCGTTTGATCGTCGTCGACATACAAACCCAATGGCGTTGAGAGTTGATTGATTACATCGCCTTTTCCATTTCCTCCAGCCACAGTGATAGCATTTTGTTGCCATCGAGCATTTGGATGAATGTCGATTATAGGGGCTCTGAGTGGTGTGACTAGAAGAGATGAAGAAAGAGAGATAGATGCATGGACGCATTGATAGATTATGACGGTGGGAGAAGTGATGGGACATTTACAGATATTTCTTTATAGTTTTGGAGGTGTGATAGGGGGTGTAATTTTCATATTCATATGGGTGTATGTATGTGGTCAATTACAATTGCAGACTATTTCTGATTTTGATCATATTTAAACGGGGGGAAATCTGGCATATGTACTTCTTCTTGTTGTTTCTTCAGCACTTCTTCTTGTTACTTCTTAATGAAAACTGTCTAGCTCGACGATCATTAATATTCCCTAGACTGAAAGAATAGGGTCTGGAAACCGTAGTTCACCTGTGTCCGTCTGTCTGTAACAACTAGGGGTGGCACTTGCCCTTTCATTTTGCTTTCAGAAAGGAAAGGAAAGGAAAGTTTTTGCTTTCCTTATTTTTAGGAAAGGGAAGTTATGGCTTTCCCTCACTTTCCTTTCCGAAAAGAAAGGAAAGGAAAGTTGAAATCTTTCTCTTTGTTAAAAATTTACATGATAAGTGTTAAGATGATAAAGGGGATAAAGCAATCATTCTAATGTCAACAACACTTATGGATCTGTGTTTCCTTTCTTTCTTCATTATTTTTCACAAATTTGAAGTCACTTTTCTACGATGATTGTCCCATTTGAGCTTCGTTCAGGGTTAAACTAATCTTTCTGGTCTTTACATACTGGGTTCGCTGTGGTTAACTCCAGAGTGTTTTTCATTCTTTCTGATAACAAGAAAAATATATTGAGGATTGTTTCACCTTAGTTGTAAAAGATTCTTTTTGATTTAAACCAGTAAAAGAAATGGAATACAGATAAAACATTTATTTCCTTTCTGTGTGGGTTGTTTCTGATCAGTTCTCAAACAGAAAACACTGCCAAAAAAGAGATCAGACCCACAAAAATGACAAAAGGTGGGTATTTTTCGCTAATTGTCAGGAACCACGATTGCTAGTTGCACCCCTATGTTTTCTGGTGTTTACCGTTTTGCTGTGTTTAAAAGTGTTTTCTGCAGTGTTGTCTGCTTAGGTTTCATACAATTATGAACTTATCAACTCATTTTTGGAGGGTTTAAACAAGCTTTTATAGGATCATACATGATTCATATAGTATGCAATCAATCTAATTATCCAGTTTCTGAATTCGCCAAGAGAAAAATCTTTAGAGCCAGAGAACGGTGACACATGGAGGATTTGTAATGTCGCTTTAAAATAGAATATGTGGAAGAAATTGAGTGGCTTAGAAATCCAAACAGCTATAAGTTGTGTCTTCCGCTATTTGAGAGTGGTCGCTTGGCGATAAGCTATACACGGTTCAAAAATTTTTTAGAGTAAGCCTAAGGATTTTGTGTTAGAATGTTCCGAAAATCGCCTTCGTAATTAAAAAACTTTCTCGTGCATTCATTGTAAAACCACCACTGTAATAATCATGACTGATCAAATTCACACCTAAATGAGCTCATGTTGCTAATGAACGCATTCAAGATGCAGTCTTATAGCACACACATGAGAGGAATCAACTGACACACGCCAAGATTATTAGGTTTTCCATAAATATATAAAATAAAGTTTATTCTACCAAAAAAAAAGCTTTAATTTCCTTATATCTTACAGTCAAACATCTCACGTACGTAGGCTGACGACTAGATCTCATCAAGTTTTGCCCTTTATCACTCATAACTGTCACAGTGAAGGGCAAAGCAGCTGAAGATCGGCTTCTTTAATAACTTTTCCTTATAGACCTTAAATCTCTGAATAACAAAAGCGAATTTCGCTGCGACAATCAGCATGAAAGGCAAGCAGAGTCATCTTAAAATCTCAGTTAAGTGTGAAGTGAGAAAGCTCAATTGTTTCCAGCTTACAGAGTCTGAGGTCCGTTACTCAAACAAAAAAATTAATGAATCTACAAAATTGACTTCAAAGTTCAGGGTAACCCAAGCTTTGAAGAGATTGTTCTAAATCTTCCTAAAGGAGAAAGCTGTTCGCTGAAGTTCCCAACAGAAATCACTTAGGATAATCTCTTTAATATGTGACATTGGTATTGATTAGTTTTCTACAGTGCAGAATTCTGAGTGAAGAAAACTAGACTGCTAGCTGTTTGTTTTCTGGAGTTACTCAACTTCCTATGTAATATTATATCTTAAACAGGGCAATAAATGCAATTCAATTTCAAGTATCTACTCTTTTATCTGAAATAAGATTTGAGAAACGTGAAAAATGAAAAAGTATTCGGATCGTGGTATATTTTTAAGAAAGTCGGCAATTTATATCCATCAATAAATCACTTTTCTATGAATTGATAAATGAGGGTGTGGGTGTGCGTGTGGGTGTGCGTGGGGATGTGAGTCTTCGGTTAATCCATATTCACACCCACACCCGCAGTTCCGCAGAGCTGGAGCTGTCTGGAGCTCTCTTGGGCAGCTCTCGAGAGCTGTGGAGCTGGAGCTGTCGTACATCTAGATGCAATATAGGCACGTGGTCATTTTTAGCCAAATTTTGACTCCTATTCGATTTAAATGCTTGTAAAAAACGAAATAAAGCAAATTTTTAAAGTCTGTTCTTATGAAAGTTCTGTATTTACGTTGCGTTTGATTTTGGAGAATCGGGACTTTTCTAGCACTTCCATTGGCAGAGCGTTAGCATTTCTCAAGGAGGTCATTATTCACAAGTAATCAAGCAATATTTTCGGGTCAGTTCAATAAATCGAGCTGAAATTTTTACGGCAACTGTTTCTAATCAAGACCCATCACCCCTGAAAATTTCAGTTCAAATGGACCTTTCTAAGTGACACGTCAGACATGATGGAGGGGGCCGCTAATTAAAACTGGTGCAAACCCATTTTTCATGAAACCATGCTTTTTCAAAATAATCGAGCAAATAGTAAGCATCCTCGCATCATTGATCAGAAATGAAGCCGACGCCTGTGCTAACTTCATCTAAAGTAACAAAAGCAAACGTAAGTAAAATTAGCAGCTAATTCGATATTTCTGCGGTAATATTCACAAGGATTACGGTACCACGAAGGATCGTTCTTGTGCCAGATACAGCATCGAATATGGTGTGGAGAGATACACTTTCAATGGGTGCGTGTGTTTGTGAATGCTGTTGTTTGGTTATGAGCGTATGTCTTCCCTTCATCTACACCCACGCTCATAAACATCATTACGTGTTACCACATTTACCCATTTTGTTCTTAGTAAATAGAAGGGACCTTTGCCACTTGTTGTAAATACTTTTATCTGTTTGTTTTTGTATGAACACGGTATACGCCTGTTCTAAAAGTCGTTGACAAATATCGAATGTGGATAGGTTGTTTGTTTATGTGAATCCCTTCCTTTTTCTTCGATGTTTGACGACTAATGGCATTGTCTTATTAAAAATGTTTCGTTTCTTCAGCTAACATTGGATCAAATGAATGATTTCCGCTAAAAATTTTTACTTTTACTAATATTCCATATGAATTTCGTAATTGAAGTGCGTTTCCAGCTTGCCATTGATTTCAATCGAAATATTTCTCGTTTAGTACTCGTCCCCAGTTTGATGCAGTAAGGGTGACAAGACAAACATGCTCATAATAGCCACTAAATTTGAATAGAAGTTTTAACCCATCAAGTAACGTATCCCTATCACCAGTGGTAATAGACAGATTTTTCAATTCCTTTTTCTTAGTTCTCGGTGCTTGGAGAATTACATCAGTAGCTAGCCTAATCATCTCGATTGCTTTTGAAACCTCCAGTAAAAAACAAGTATTTTGAAATGAAATCGATAGTTAAAGAAAGTTACATATCGGTAACGAGAAAAAATACGAGCACTGTAATCTATCGACGATTCTAATTTGATTTGTTCTTTATCATAACAAATTCGACATAGACAGTCTCATTTTCATACTAATCTCGTTTCTGGTTGTTGATATCTGATATGTTCTATTAATAAACATCGTTGAATCATGATCGATTCTGTGATCAGTTCTTGGTTGAATCGGTTTTGAACCAATTTTGATAGTTCCTGTATGTGGTGTTGGATGGCTGAACCATTTAATGGACACTGTTGATGTATTTCGAATAGTGAATGAACAAGTCTTCTATTCTCCTTTTGTGAAACACAACCTGAAAGGAGTGTTGAAGTGTTTAGGGTAGAAATTTGGACCTTCCCCCCCCCCTCCCCCCTCCACAGATCGTTACCGACAGGCGATTTACCCATCACAGACCGTTACCAACAGGTGATTCCCCCGTGACAGACCGTTACCGACAGCTGATTCCCCCATCACAGACCGTTACCGATCGGTGATTCCCCCGTCACAGACCGTTACCGACCGGTGATTCCCTCGTCACAGACCGTTACCGACCGGTGATTCCCTCGTCACAGGCCGTTACCAACCGGTGGTTCCCACGTCACAGACCGTTACCGACAGGTCATTTACCCATTACGGACCGTTACCGACCGGTGATTCCCCCGTCAGAGACCGTTACCGACAGGCGATTTTCTTTATTGACTTAAATAAAATAAAATAATACGTATCATGAACATTAGTGAACAAAAAATAATAGTAAATTTACAAAAGCAGTAGATGTGGATAAATCTATATTCACTCTGCTTGCAAGCTTCATTAATTTCATTCGTCATTAAGTCAGTACAAACATTTTCGTATAATAAAATCACTACTTACATGACAATTAAATCTTCGAGTTTTTTTTAATAAAAATGAATCGATTTATCACAAAAGAAAGCAAATACAAAATTCGTACTAAGGCGTGACATGCAAATTATTATCCACATGCGAAGTACTTCATCATTTTCTCAGATTTCATGCAGACAATTTCAAGAAAGATAGTACTACTCAACAATAAAACAAAAAGATCTATTAAGATTACCAGATATTCATAAGAATAGAAACCGCAATCTAACTGTTCACCTTAGAAATCGAGTTTCAAAGGTATTTATTCGAATCAATTAAAGTAGCTATGTCGTGTTTCACATTTTAATCCCGTAGGGATTACGCTAACAGCTTTTCGTTCAGCTTTCCCTCTCTCTGTGAGAAGATTATCTATCTCAATTTACGATTGTTCCTTCACAAAACAACAAGTAACGTTCATCGACATCGAAAGTCGATAAACTGGGCCCTAGACTGATAGGGATTATGACTTGAAATGCAACGACTGGAGAGAAAACTAGTTGTTTGTGTCAGAATATGATTCTGAAATTTCGAAGAAACGAGTGGATAAGTTCATTGGAGACACGGAGTTACTCGAATAAGTGAAAACAAGGCAAAAACATGGCGAAAATGAAAAATTTCCAACGAAAATCAATGAGCAACACACAAAGACAAAGCGAAAGACGAAGAGGGCTAGCAACCAAACTGGGGCTTAGGAATGGGGGCGGGGATCTCTAGTACCCTAGTCGATCAGAAAGGTGTTCCAAAATTCATGTCAGGGGGATCGAAGGTTTTCAGAAGTCAAGAAGTGGCGGGTTAGGTCTCACCTAGCTAATAACTCCCAAGATTAAGAGATTTTGGGATAGCAGCCTCAAAATACAATAGGGGTACATCCTGTGTCGACTCCGTCACTTGGAGGGAGTTATTCAGTGTTTCCATCCCATGCATTAAACTGTCGTAGGCACCATAAAAATGGTCATTTCTGCCGCAGGAATGCTCATTTGTGCCATAGAAATGGTCATTTGTGCCATAATAATGGTCATTTGGGGAGAAGAAATAGTCATTTGGACCATAAAAATGGTCATTTGTGCCATAGACATGGTCATTTGGGCTATAAAAGTTGTCATTTGAACCACAGAAATGGTCATTTGTGCCCTAAAAATAGTCATTTGTGCCACAGAAATGGTCATTTGTGCCACAGGAATGGTCATTTGCACCACAGAAATGGTCATTTTTACCACAGAAATGGTCATTTGTGCCACAGAAATGGTCATTTGTGCCATAAAAACGGTCATTTGTGCCACAGGAATGGTCAATTGCACCACAGAAATGGTCATTTGTGCCACAGAAATGGTCATTTGTGCCATAAAAACGGTCATTTGTGCCACAGGAATGGTCAATTGCACCACAGAAATGGTCATTTGTGCCATAAACATGGTCATTTGTGCCATAAAAATGGTCATTTCTGCCGCAGGAATGCTCATTTGTGCCACAGAAATGGTCATTTGTGCCATAAGAATGGTCATTTATGCCATGTGATTTGTACTTGTTACAGACAGACAGACGGACACAGGTGAATTCCCGTTTCCAGACCCTATCCTTTCAGTCTAGGGAATTCAGTGTGCACGTATCTGGAACGATCATAAGCATATTTGAATAAGACGTCCCGTAATGTTAAATCCTTTTCTCAGGCACAAAACATGAGTTCTGTCGATAGATTACGTCCACTTTGATCCACAAAACTTTTATATAGAAATGAAAAAAATGCGAGAGTTCGATTTTATTTAAACTGTATATGAAGGCAAACAATCTATAGCGATGTCGAAGTCGAAAACTACGTCGAGAAATGGAATTATTAAGCTGTATAATGATTTCTTTTCCAGCTTGAAGATCGGATTTTGTAATGACAACGAGAAAGGCTGCAAAACGTTTTGAAACATTGAAAAAATTGGTAGAATTCGTCTACGAAAAACTAATGGATAGACTGGTATGAAAAAGTTTAGGTAGATTGAAAGAAGTCTATATACATTTTCCGATGTAACTTTTCATTCTGATCACGAATTCGATATGGGATTTTGATTTACAGTTCAGAATATATGAATGAATGTTCAAATAATTGCACACTACTATGAGAATACACTATCTAGAAATCGTTCGTTTCCTTTTCGGAGCCTCTTTTCATATCTAAATCTCACACCCCGATAAAACAAGATATAGCGTTCGGTAGAGCAAACATCGCTCAATCAAATTCGGTATGTCACCAATTTGTAGAATTCCAAAAGTATATGTTTTATGCCAACAATGTTCACTGCTAGCCATCGCTTCAGTGAGTTATGGGGCCACATATTTTGTTATGAAAACACGTTTCAAGTATACATAATCTGATGCATTTTCACACGGACTACAATATTTTACGAGTGAAATTCCAACACAAAGGGATTAAGACCGAGAAATGATCAAGTTATTCATTTTCATTATCTAAAAACATGGGTTTTGTGATGAAAACTATAGAAAGTATTTAAAGTTGTGTCAACCATTTTAAATTCAAGTCATAACGTTTGTATAACAGAAATGATCAGCACAAAAAGTTCTATAAACTCGGTATGTTTCATCTGATTTGGGCTAATTCACTGTAACGGTCGTAGGATTTCTCATAGAATCACCCTACATGGACTAAAAGGCACTATTATAATTGAGTTTTAATCACAAAAATATCTATTATAATTAAGATTTCTGCTGGGATTTTATTACGTGGGAAGTCATTAGTCAGCTAGAAGCAAATAATAACTAGTCATAAAGTTGATTTGAGAAAATCGAAAACATCTGAAAAATTTGCCTTTGTGACTGAAAAGCTTTGATTGCAATCGGATAAAAGTCGTCTCATTTTAACGGATTTTTAATCAGCATGAAATCAGTTTTAATCCAATATCTTGCAAAATTATTTTTACATGGAGAGTATCACTAAACTACGAGCATATACGATCGTGTGCGATTGGTCTCGTAAAGGAATGATTCATAGTAATGGTAAACAACCATGGCCTTTGAATGCTTTGTCTCGTATGTGGCTATTTCGTTTTGTTCTTTCAATCTGGAGTTTTATTAAATAGCTTTCTTTTCAAAAACTCCATTTCTTAATTTTTTTGTCCACATTTTTGTACGGTTTGTTATTATATTCAATAATTTCTAGAACATGAAAAGAAGAATCAATATATTGAAAACAATGATTCATAATTATTTTTAGTCTCGTCATTATCTTGAATGCATGTAAAGAAAATATTCAGTAGTCAAATAAAACCACTCTTATTTTATTTTGCTTCCTTCTAAAGATTATCCAGACGTGTATCATTTATTCGCTCTTCATACATTGCAACATATCAACAAATAACGATTACATATCAGACGAAAGACGAAAATTATCCAAACACAGTCTCTGCTATACAACTACGGTCATATCAGTCATACCTATTAGTTTAATTGCGTATTGCAGCACGTCATTTTGTCACAAAATATCTAGTATTTTTTTCGTGACATACACGAGGAGAGAAATGGTTGCCTATCGGCTTTTCTATTCGAGCCCTTTCTTTGTTTCGATATGATGAAAGGAAAGAAGATGCATGCATCAGTGATCACTACTAACGACGACAGCTTTATAATTATTACCTTCACACTGTTTCTAATGTTTTTTCATCTTCGTTTCGCTATACAGTTTGTAAAATCATCTTCTGTTTTCTCTAATAGCATCATTTTCATTATCCTTTCAAGGTACGTATCAATGCACTATACTATTTATTCTAAGTCATTAGTGATACCATTTAACTATTACTTGTGATCACTACTTCTAAGTGAGTAGTACTAATGCGTATGTGTTTCTTTAATAATTTTTCTCATTTTCATTCGTTAGTTATGTATGTAATTAGCTTAAATGTTAGGTGATAATCTTAAGAAGACTCATTCCTTCATTAATTCCTTTCAAGCTTTTGTTTTCGAAGAAGGAACCTAATTAAGATAGCAAAACCAAGAACATCTAGATATCGAACAATGTATACGTTTCGGTGATAATTTATAAAAATCTTTTAAGGTATCATGGCTATTTCTCCATTCGATATTAGGATAACTACCTTTTGATTCAACGGACAAAGATCGGTATCAACAAGAAATATGTTGCAGGGAATTTGCAATTTATTTGAGATTGGAATCATCATTTTTTAGGTTTTATTCGTTTAAAGATTTTGTTAAAATATCATTGAATGCAGTGTGCTGATTTTTTATAAGACTTGATTTTTTTATATTGTGTGCTAAAACGGACATACATAAACGTACATTTTTATCTTAACGGATAAGAGTTATCATTTACTGAATTTATTCTATTGTCTTGAAAACATATACTACTCATAATTTTCACATAACATGAATGTTTGCGTAATCATTGTTGCTGCAGAATTAGTTTTATACGGCTTGCTTTTATTTCCGTAATTGGATGTAGCTACAAAGTCTCACTAGGTGATCCGGTGACCCCGTCCGAATTTCGTGACACTTCTAAGGTTGGTAGAGGTTTTGGCACTGATCATTTTGGCTATGAACTTTTAATACTTGGTCGGTATTTCGAGCGAAATACGAGTCAAATACTATCGATGCAATGTATTTATTTTTCAGTGAATTCAAGTCACATTTTTATCGAAAAATCGATCGTAGTCCATGATAACCTATTCGAACTTTCACACCAATTAAGTATTTATATTACTTTTGAAAAACTGCACCAGATACATCAGATAACTGAAACCCTTTTAAACGCTTTAATACTACTCACGGATTCGCAAAGTAGTGGGTCGATGTACGAAAAAGTCAATGAGAACGTTGACATGAACGAGAATTACGAACTTGCCAGCTCAATATAAGAGAGCTTGCTCCATCACATGCACTAATTAGTTCTCCTCTCGCCTGTGATTTTGGAATGAACGAGTGTCAAAACTAATCTAGGTCACAATTTTTCATCCGATTTTAGTGAATATATCGGTAAGATTATAGTCAAATGGCTTTTTATCCATTTCAAAGTTCACTGAGATTTGTAAGAACATGTTCACTTCATCATTTGGTACAAAGTTATTTAATGTGCAACTGTAATTTAAGTAAGCTTCTGTGTTAAATAAATAATATTATGTTATTCTCTTGCTTCAAGAAAATTGCATCGATTTTTTGATGTACAATAATTAAATGGGCATAATATGCATTGATATTATTTGGCATGGGTTTTCGTGAAAATAGAATCTAATTTTGAAGCATTTAGAACAAAAAGGATAAAGTGAACATGTTCTTACAAATCTCAGTGAACTTTGAAATGTTAAAAAAGCCATTTGACTGCCCAAACAGACAAGAAAAAAATAAAACGCGTTTAAACGCTATAGTTTCTCAGCGCGTTTTTGGATAACAGTCGAGATTCCCGATTGGGATCCAAAACCGATTAAAAAATTACGACGTGTAAACGCTGAAAATTTCTCGCAGCCACTTATTTTCTCTGGAAAAACGCCTAATTTTCCGCAATACATATTTACGGAGAAAAAACGTCCGGATACACGTCCAGATACGTGGAGCGTTTTTACCTTCCAATCGGGAACGCCGATTAGCAGAGTAACACGCTCCTGAAAAGTGGGCGTGAAAACGCTCCGCTTTTACGAATATCAACTTTCACGACGTTTAACCGCTATGCGAAAATATCTGTCAAAAGCGCATATTCATAGCCTTCTCTCGGTCTAACTCGAACCCTGCTAACATCACAAGAACAACACAGGGTAAACCATCAAGTGGAGTGAAAAACGAAAACATACGCCGCATCGCATATACCTCAGCTCTGGAGTTAGCATCGAAAAAAAAATACGGTTTCAATCAAACGCAAGTGTCAAGAAACAAGATTACTAAAAACAAAATTCGCTGCTGTATTCCTTTAGGAAACCACCCTGAAGGTACCCGGTAGCTACTATAATGTACTGAAGAGCTACAGAAAGCTTAACATGAAGTAACACAGACGTACAGAAAGCTCAACCTGAAGTATCACAGAGGTACTGAACACATATTCTTAAGTACCTCACAGGTACAAGACGGTTAATCTCAAGTACATGAGAGATACTGAACACATATTCTCAATTACGCCAGAGATACATCACATATTCTCAAGGGCCTCAGACGTACAGAAGCTTAATCTCAAGTACCTGAGAGGTACTGAACACCAATTCTCAAGTACCTCAAAGGTACCAAACGTTAAATCTGAAGTACCTCAGAGGTACTGAACACATATTATCAATTACGTCAGCGATACATAAAACATATTCCCAAGTAGAACTGAGGTACCTAACGCTTAATCTCAGGTACCTCAGAGGTACCGAATATATATTCTAAAGTACCACAGAGGTACTGAACACATATTCTCAAGTACCGAAGACGTATCAAACCCTTAATTTGAAGAACCTAACAGCTAAGAAACAATACCCAGAACTACCACAGAGCTACAGGTAACCACAATTTAACTACTGTACAGGTGATAACCACGGTCCGAAAAGTACCACAGAATTACGAAAACCAAATCTGAAGCCCGAACCAGGAATAGAAGGCCACACAGAATTCGTATGAACCTAATACCGACGATAAAATCAACAAAAACAAACTCATCAAAAACATCATATCCTCAATGCAAGAACTCTTATTAAAACCATCTCAATGCGAAAAATGCGCGCTCGAGTAGAGAAAGTGATGACGGATTCGGATAAGCCGAGCTCAAAAACCTATGGGAAACTTTCATCAGGATATCAATCGGACTTCGACCAAAAGATTAACCTTTTGCAATAAGGAGTTGCGGACGAGGCCGAGACTCACAAATACTTGCTCTACGGAGAACACTAAACACGGATTCCAATTCGCCGACCTCGAAAACATCTAGGAAACTTTCATCAGAATATCCATTAGAGTTCACCCAACAAATGAACCTTTCGAAATTTAGAGCTGGGGTCGATGCGGATTCTAACTGATACTAGCTCTACAGAGAAAACGAAACATGGATTACGATTCGCCGACCTCAATAACATCTAGGAAACTTTCATCAGAATATTGATTGGAGTTCACGCAAGAAATTTACCTTTTCAAATTAAGAGTTGGAGGTCGATGCGGATTCTCACCAACAATAGCTCGCAAGAGAAAACTAAATGTGGATTCAGATTCACCAACCTGAAACACCTCTAAGGAGCTTTCATCGGCATACCCATTGGAGTTCACCCAACAAATGAACCTTTTCAAATTAAGAGTTGGGGGTCGATGCGGATTCTCACCAACAATAGCTCACAAGAGAAAACTAAATGCGGATTCAGATTCACCAACCTGAAACACCTCTAAGGAGCTTTCATCAGCATACCCATTGGAGTTCACCCAACAAATTTACCTTTTGAAATTTGGAGTTGGGGTAGATGCTGATTCTTATCAATAGTAGCTCTACGAAGAAAACAAGACACGACTTCAGATTGGCTGACCTCAATAACTTATAGGAAACTTTAATCAGAATACCCATTGCTGTTCACCCCACAAATTTATCTTTCGAAATTTGGAGTTGGGGTCAATGCGGATTCTAATTGATACTAGCTCTACGGAGAAAACTAAACACGGATTCGGAATAGCTGAGCTCAATAACCTGTACGAAACTTCTAGCAGACTAGGCTCTGGAGTTGAACTAAGAAATCTACGTTTTGAAATTTGGAGTAGGTTTTGATGCGGCTTGTCATTAATAGTAGCTCTATGGAGATAACTAAATACGGATTCGGATTTTCCGACCTCAATAACGTATAGGAAACTTTCCACTGAATATCGATTGGAGTTCACCCAAGAGATTCATCTTTTTTAATTCGGACTTGGGTTCGATGTGGATTCTGACCATTGGTAGCTCTTATGAAAAAACGAAAGACGGATTTGGATTCACCGACCTTAATGAATCATGGGAAACTTTCGTCAGATTGAACCAAGGAACTAAGGTTAAAAATCCAAATGGTCAGGTGCCCATTTTTGGGTTGGTTCACTTTTTGACGAATGAGTGCTTGGATCGAAGAGTAAGGATACGAATTCGTATTCCTGTACCTTGATAACCCTCTGATAGTTTTCTCCGGAAGAAACGAAGCATAGATTGTTGTAAATCTGACATTTCTGTTTTTGATGCGTGGTGAATTCACTTCGATAGTCTCAGTTTTTATTACAATCTTCTTGCTGTTTCCGTGAGTCCGTTGAGAATGCCGAATGGTGTTGAAAAAGTGCATACATGTTTTTGGCTTTATGATATTTGTTGAGGTGAAAATATCGAGAAAATATATGATATTAGATTAGTGAATCTGCGTCCTTGCACTCGGATTCAAACTCCATTAGGGGGAATCGATTTGTCTGACCCGTAGGGAATCGGAGTGGGTTTTTCAGTAAAATATTTGCCCTTGGTAAGCTTACTTTGTAAGTTCTTATATCTTATTCGCTCTTGGAGAAATCGGAGTTTGAATTTTTTCATTGCTGAGCAATAGATTTTCAGAAGGATGGAGCTCCGGATCGAACTCCTCAAACCCGGTTCCAGTAGCGTCAACTTTTTAGCATATCGACATTTTCTGATAAAACTCTTTCTTTTGGCAAAAGTCAGATTGAGAAAAATTTTCGGGCTTCGTAAATGTTTAAGAGAGGGTCCGCCAGAAAACCAAGCAGAAAATAGGTACTTGGCCGGGAAAAAAATTTGATTTTCGATTTGATCCCCTGAAAAGAAAGGTGGTACATATTTATTACTAAATCCAAAATATTAGCTTGATCAGATCATCCCATGCTGAGTTATGAAGTACA
>OENT01000901.1:0-69083 GCA_900239685.1 Rotaria macrura
CGACTTAGGTTTATTGTTCGTTCCGTTGGATATGATGTCGAACAATTGATTATGTCAATTTTCTTTGTTGTCTTTGAAGGTTCTATTGATGAGATAGAATAAACGTTTATTTGCAAGTTTTATAGGTGAAAATTTTGATGGAATTTCTACATATTTTATATACTAATCAATAATATGCCGTCGAACAGTATTGATTTTTGATTTCATTATTGTTTTCAGGATTTGAATTTGATTAAATTATTCTAGAATCGACTACTTTTCTGAATGTTCAAACTATTAGTTTTCAGTGATACTTTCATTAATTGGATTATCTGCTGAAATTTTAAACTGGTAGATTCTACCGGAAAGCACCGGTTTTGAAGAATGTGAAACACTATTTACATTTACTGGTGATTCTGCTGAATTCATGAACAAAAAATCAATAACCGACAAAACACGTTCCAAAATAGTTGTGACGAGAAAAAAGTGATTCGACTTTGATAAATCGCATGCTAACAACATTTATATTTAAAAAGATTGTTTTGAAATGTTTGTTTTGATTAATGTTAATAAATTCTATTAGAACGATTTCATTCCCATTCAATGATAAGCTTTCTCTAGAAAAAAAGTACATTATTGCTGCATGAACTAAAAATTAACGCGTTTTCGTGCTGTGAAACATCTTAAAATATTCATTCAATGTTAAAAAACATCTGTTTTTTTACTATTATGATGTAAACATCATCTGAGAACATAATCTTCAATGACGCATAATGGTAGAGAACAAAAGTGAAACCTTTCTTTTAGAACTATTATTTATGAGACGTAATTTGCCATCAGATATATTTCATAACCGTATGCACTCTATTTTATAGTTATTGCTTCTCTGTTCAACATCGTATGTGTTACTTTTTCTTTTAAGCATTTTTCAAAAAGAAAATAGTACAAAATAGGTTTCTTCTGCACAGTTCGATGTTTCAACATTTTTACATGAATCAGAATTTACAATATGATAAGTATTCATTCCATAGAGAATTGTCTTCTCGTTTTTCTATTCGAATATAGCGTATGAAAATTTAATATATATTACTATTACGTTAAAAACTATTGAGCTTCGTTCGTACCACAATGTTAAACAGAAGAAAATTTTACTGCCTATTATTTGTTCATTTAAAAACAAATATTCAACTGTGCGGAAGAACGTATTGCAAGCTTGAAACGTTGCCTATTATATATAAACTTTGATCGTCATATCTTTATAGATTTATATTCTCTTTATTTATAATTTTCTCTCATTATTGTGCATATAAAGTCTGTATAATACATTTTGAAATATAATATTTTCATAAGTAAATGGACAGCTGATCATGTATTGAATGAATGACAAACCCTTCGTGAAAATCAATCACTGAAAAAGACATGAAATTCAATCAAAAATTACATTATTTCCATGTAAAACATGTGACTATGTAATCACATCGGTCATCAATAAAAACAACTCATTATTCATTCTTTTTCTCTTGGCGGAACGAAAATCATGCAAAAAATAATGAAATTTTTATTATTCATTTTTCTAACGCTGTTTTACAGAGAGGATTGTATTTTTTGACTTTTCTCTCTCATTAAGTGTGAGACAAAAATAACACAATTATGTTAATTATTCTTTAGAAGCACATGACGAGATCACGCACTAGACAACGTTCGAATGGTAGCAATAAGTGCGAACCGTGGTATTTGCTTTATATTCTAAACCTTATCTAGAATGATCAAAATTGAAAGTTGTGTTCTAAAGTCATGATGATAAATCAAAGGACTTTGTGTACAAAAAGAATTCCCCTTTCCATTCTATATAGATATTGTATTATCGATGCAGAAGTAAATTATGATGAAATTTCGAGTGAGGATAAAGCATGATGGCGGTAGAACGCCAAATGATGCTGTAAAATCGCAATTCTCCATTAGCAAGAAGGTTTTTCTTCACAAAAACTTACAAATGCAAATTGAAAAAAATAATGCAACTATAAAATAAGCTAATCTTTCTTTAGTCTATTTTCTTTGATGATCGTCAACCATGGATCAAAGATAATCATTTGACGAGTCTGCTGAAATTATTTACGAGAGCGTTACCATTGCTGATATGACGGATCCCGTTGAGCCGGACATTAACCAGAAGCTCACCACATAGATGTGTCCAGCAGTCGCAGTAAACTGTTGACTAAGTCGATCAATATATCCATTACATCCATCGAGGAAATAATAATTTCCACTGTGAGGTGACGAATCGCTAGTTACTTCACCTGGAAAAGCATTGCAAGGTGAGCCGGGGTTTGTAACCACCCAAGGTGATAGAGAACCAGTTTCGAAACCTCCATTACTCAACATTTGAACACCTCCATCATACACAGAGACATCATCAAGATACCAGAAATCTGGATCATCACGAAATTGAAAGGCAAG
Organism: Rotaria macrura; assembly: GCA_900239685.1. NCBI lineage: Eukaryota > Metazoa > Rotifera > Eurotatoria > Philodinida > Philodinidae > Rotaria > Rotaria macrura. Next base: position 2,437 of record OENT01000901.1, read on the forward strand.
AGTAACTACACCAGTTGTAGGTGATGTCCAGGTATAAGCGAAACACGTATATGAAGGGTAATTTCCAGATGTTGTGGAAAAAAGAGTACTTGCAGAACCAACAGAAGATGGTGAACAAGGAGGCGTGGGAGTTGTCGCTACGAATTTCAATGAACCGATTAGTAAGGAATCAATGAATAAAACAATTACTCACTTGGTGCACTCGTACTTTTGGAAGCTAGGAAAAATTAAAAAGGCATTCACTTAGTAAGAAATGTTTATTTCTTCTTCAAAAGACTTTCAAGAAAATTATCGAACCCGCAGAAACTCAACTTGACAAGAAAATATTTCGGAAAGTAATTTTTCTCCTCTCCATCCTATGCTTAACTTACTCGACTGTGTTGTTGTTGTTTGTGCTAGAATAAGTAGAAAAGAAATACTATATTGAATGTATTATGTTAATACTAGGAAACTCACACGTTGTTGAGGTGGACGCTATTAAAAGTGAAAAGAACAATCATAATTGATACTAACACATTTCAAGAACTTACTCGACGATGTGCTACTCGTTGATGTTGTTGCTATGTTGACAAATACACAAACAAGAATGTATCGAAATCTATTTTCTTATTTACTCACTTGTTGTACTCGTACTTGTGGAAGCTAGGGAAAATTAAAAAGACATTCACTTAGTAAGAAATATTTTTATTTCTTCTTGAAAAGACTTTCAAGAAAATTATCGAACCCACAGAAACTCAACTTGACAAGAAACTATTTCGGAAAGTAATTTTTCTTCTCTCCATCGTATGCTTAACTTACTCGACTCTGTTGTTGTTGTTTGTGCTAGAATAAGTAGAAAGGAAATATTATATTGAATTTATTATGTCCATCCTAGAACACTTACATGTTGTTGAGGTGGACGCTATTAAAAATGAGAAAAAAAAACAATCATAATTGACACTAAGAAATCTAATTAACTTACTGGACGATGTACTACTCGTTGATGTTGTTGCTATGTTGTCAAAAAAAAAACAAGAATGTATCGAAATCTATTTTCTTATTTACTTACTTGTAGTAGTTTCACTAGTTGTTGCTAAAATAATCACAATATGCTCATTGTTAAGAAATCATAGCTAAAACTAGTTACTCGAAGTTGATGAAGTAGTTGTCGACGTTGAACCTATGATGAAACTAAAATAATCAACCGTACGATTCGACTTCTTGTTTACTTGTTGATGTGGTCGACGTTGTTGTTGTTGCTATTTGATTATTTCAAAATTTAGATATGTTAGTTAGAAAAATCTCTGTGATAGAAAAGAAACTTACTGCTTGTTGTTGTCGTAGTTGTTGTTGTAGTTGCACCTAGAAAATAAGAACCAACAAAATAAAACTTACTCACTATTCTTTTTTACAAAAAAATTGTGCTTGAAACAATCAAAGCGCTCAGTGAAAAATTATCACTGATTTCAATCGAATTATTCTGCAACAAAATCCCAATTAAAATCGAATGATAATTTCGATTACTGTGGATCATGACTCAAACGTTACTTAATATTGTTACTTATTCCGTGTGATACTTGCTGACTAAAACTAACTATTTTGTAGGAATATCGAGATTATAAATCCATTGATAATTTTCAAATTTGCTGCAAAATACTTAGTTTTATTCAGCAAGTTTCACACGGAATAAATAACAATACTAAGTAACGTTTGAGTCATGATCCACAGTAATCGAAATTATCATTCGATTTTAATTGTGATTTTGTTGCAGAATAATTCGATTGAAATCAGTGATAATTTTTCACTGGGTACCAACTTGAGAAAATCTTTCGCAAGATATAGCCCAGAAACTTCTAGATTCTACTTACTACGGATTGATTCTCTACTCTTTATTCTCAACGTAAATGTTCAATCTGTTTTATGTTAAAATATACTCTTAACACACGAACATGTCGATAATTTACGAATAAAAAGTCACTAACTTGTTGTTGAAGTCGATGTCGATGTAGTCGACGTTGTTGATGTGGTTATTATGTTTTTGCTAGTCAAAATGTAAACGAGAAGTGCAGTAATGGCAAACAGAAGTAAAAGAGCTCCAAGAATTGTTGAAACACAACAGCAAGTCGAACAAAAGGGACAGATAGTACAAAAACGACGACGTCGCTTTTTTTTCTTATTTTCAATACTTTCGGGTGCCTTTCTGACTTTGCTTTCCATAGTGATGCTTGAATACCAACGAGGTTGTCGATTCGGTTTCTGCTTTTGATATTTTCCAACTGATTTAGCTCTCGATACAAAACTTGAGGTATCATAGCTATTTTGCAAATCGTCCAATTTGTTACTTGATGTTTGCTATAGAGGAAAGGAATGAGTTGAAGAGATACGGGAAAAACTGCCAAATAGAATCACTTACTCTTGAAATAGAACGATGTTTATCTAAGATGGATGGAATGATTGTTGAATGAATAATGCTTGCTTCATGCGCAAATGATATTTCGTGCATTTCGATCAAAGATGGATGATTTAAAGTTGGAGATTCCGTTTTATTTCGCGAGTCATCAAAATGAGTGGAAATGCTTCTGATGTCTTCGATGTTCTCATGATAAGGCGATATCTGAATCAAGAATAGGGAGAGATTTTCAAATAAATTAGAAATAATCGACTGCTGCTGTTTTTCATAGTTTCAATAGTGTGACTGAACGTTCTCTTTTTCAAATTTTCGAAGGAGAGTCGATTCCCACTGAGAAGACTTTATTCACTTGTTTTTCTTGATTAGTACTAGATTTGCAGAGTTGTAATGAAGGGCCCATTCTCAAACCAATCGAGGACTTTCGACGAAGAGGTGTCACTTTCACAGCTATCTACAGATATGAATGTGAATTAACAAAGATTGTTCCTCATTTGGACTAATTTACCTGTCGTCGAATCTTTTGGCGAATACCTGAATGATACTTTTTCCGCCTTGCTTGAATAACAGTCACTTTACTTTTTGAACTATGATTTGGCATCGCGTGTGTGTATTGTTTCAGGTATGAGAAATAAATAGTGAGTGTTACAATGAATTATAGCTTTCTTATATACATTTTCATTGGTATTATTTTCTCATTACTTGTTAATTCAAATGGAAATCGTACTCGGTGTTGAAACCTTTTTATGCTAAAACAGTGTCTACTTCATATTCTGTAAATACCAATGAGCAGTCGTCTTTTTCCAGTCACCTGCTTTGGTGCAGAACTTAAAGAGCAGGAGAGAGTCAGTGAGAAATGCCGTATGAGAAATAAAAAACAAAATTCGATCTTTGTTGCGGTGTAAGGACATTTTTATTATAAACTATGGACTGGTTCCATGACTACCTCTTTAATGAAAAATGAATTAACATGAGAGATGAAGAATAATTTATAATGGAATATTGTTTTCTTTGTTTTTGCGTTTTTCTCGGTGGATTAATCAGTGTTCTATAATGTGTATGTTTTTTAAGAAAAGAAGCAGAAGAAATGCTTTTGTTCTAAAACTTATCATAGTTTGATGAGCATCCCAGAACCGGGTCTTCTGATTCAACATCCTTCTTTTTTCAGAGAGGCGTTTTATGATTGAGGTTTTTCAAGCCACTAAACTATTGTTTACTTTTCTATTCATATAAAGTAAAGATTTCTCAAAAAATTTGTTTACAGAATAGCTTCAGAATTCACTGAAAAACGATCTAACTATTTTCTCTTCTACTCTCAACGATTTTCTTTTTCTGTATGTTCGTGCAAACTTCGACATCCACTCGTTCGTTTGAAAGTGTAGAACTTGAAGAAATAAATATTGTGGTAATTGCTCATGTGTCACAGAAAATATCGCGGTACATAGTAAGAATAAACTGTATAAAAACCATTGCTATTCGTCTACGAATACTGAGGCTCTAAATGAGTTGTTTCCAAAAACCCGAAAAAAAATAATTGTCGTTTATTTCATAGTTTCTTCGAAAGAATTTTTCGATCATATTATCGCTCTATTCTATTCCAACGACGATGCAATTAATTCATACAATATACTAGTTATATATTAAACGGATATCAGCATCTTCCCATAGATACCACATTCGAGAAGTACGGACAGAATCCTGCAGGAAAGCACCGGCAATGCTAGGAGCTTAGTAGCAGGAATCAGATGAGCACTGATCAAATGATCGAGTTTGTCAGACTCCCATCGGAACCATTCGAAAACTGGTAGTCGAATACGTTCACCCAATTTCTGCATTGAGCTCGAGGCATTTTCTGGTAGTTACGGGTGAAAAACAAGGGGGAAAAGCAGACTTCTGTACTTCAGAAGTACTTCAGAAGTACCAAGAAGTGCCGAGAGGTACAAGGAGTGCCAGAACTTGCTGAGAAAATCGTTAAACTATATTTGTCGGCCAAATAACAATTCAAACAGTAAATTATGAGATTTTTATCATATTTACGACTGTTTAGATAACTGGAGAGTCGATCATTGGAAAACTCAATAGATTTAACTCTTAACAGCTGACACACTGATTGTTAATGTAAATAGTGTCAGGTGAAATGAAGCAGTTCTCAAAATACTTGAAAAGCTAAAACTAGACAAAACAGATTGAAGGACTGCTGCCATATACAAAGTTATGTTCGACTTTAATTAAAATTTAGGTAAATCAACAAAGCTTTAGAGAGCGCAAGTATTTTAGATAGGAACCAAGCTAAGTTTAGCAAGATGCAAACTTTGTCAATTTTGCCACTAGCAAAACAGTTTGTCAAGACGTGCTCTACCAAAGAATAAACAATGATGAGTAGATTTGTTTCGATACCTATATGTGTTTGAATTTAAGCCCCCCTGAGATGCCTTTATATGCCCCAGCTCAATGCCAGATAAACAATATCAATGGAATTGATACATATTCTTCTTCATAGTTCTATTATAGAAGATGCGGAGAAATCTAATAAAACGATATGAGATTTAGATTTATAACACTGATATTTGAATATAATTTCAAAATTCAAAGACTCAACAAAAAGATACCTAAGACTCTAAAGGTGGATACCTTCTTGAAATAATTATGTAATAATGACTTTCCACAACAATCGCGAAAAACACAATAGCAAGGGAGTGATAGCACAGCGCAAGAGAGAACCTACAAAATGAATAGATGACAACACAGGTAACGACACTTAGTGCCGTTCGAACTCCTCCTGCAATAAAAGAAACAGCTAATTTTCGTCAGAAGCTTCAAAACTGAGATAAATACATGCGAACATAGCCCACGATCAGGTCTTTCACTAGCGACAAAACGTTTTGTTCTGCGCCTCCTTTTTTCCAAAAATATTCTAACACTTTTTTCATCCTCTGCTCGCAAAATAAACTGTTTTTTCAAAACGCAGAAAATATTTTTCGTTTTTACTCAGTTCATGATAGATCGGACGCAAAACCCAAATTTCCCTGACCACATTCATGTTATGAATTTAATTTTGTGGAACAAGATCTGAGAGGAGTATTGAAATATATAGCGTAAAAATTTGTGCCCCCTCGCATTGCTCTCCTCAGATCGCGACAGACAGAGTCCAGAAGCCTATCAAAGATCAATTATAAATAACGTCTAGTTGGAATGTATTCGGAGTATTTCTTTGTTGACTTTCTAAACTGTAAATTAAGAGAATTAGCAAAAATAGGTGCATCTTGCTTCACATTTCAATCCGACTGAGATTGCGCTGACATATTTTTTTGTTCCAAAGAACACGCCAAGATGCAAGGCACCACAGAGCCCTTTTTTTAAGTTAACTTTTTTATTATCATATAAGATAACATCAATACACATCCCCTTCCCCATTTTTCAGAGTTTTTTAGTCATTGAAATTGTGATTTCTTGTTTCCACTTTAAAATAATAATTTAGAAAAGTATTGTGATGCCGTGAATCCCGACACACTCTTTCAAAAAAAAAGAACTACTTATGTTACATAAACCTGGACCGAGAAATTCAGGTCGCCAAATGAGCTATTTTTGATCTTTGTGCGATCAATATCTCCTACAAGCATCATGATAATGGCCTGAAAATTTTGTAATAGCTATTTCACTAGAGGGGCTACATTTTCTGTTAAGTTCATGTCATTTCGACATATCTTAGCTGGCATCGGTTTATGAGTGGGAAGGCTTAAGATTCGTCGAATATGGTATACAGAATATAAATATAGAGGGGACCAAAAGTCAGCAATCACCAGGCTCATTTCAGTGTTTTTTTCATCAATCGATAGTTTGATCTCATCAATAGATAACACAGAATAGGCAAAAATCCTCAGAGAAGCAACCTATAGCTGGTCTTTGGTGGAAATCTATTGAAAAGTGTAATAATGTCTCTTTTATGCTCTACATTGATTATTGAAAAGGCTCAAGTTTTCGCGAGTATTCTTTTAACTTTTTTGGTGTTTTATATGATTTAATTTTATGTATTTGTCTCCACTGTTATTTATTCAGAATTAATTACATCTGGTATAATTAGAGCATCATTCATATTAACTGAAAATAGTGAAATAGTTTAAATGATTGCCGAGGTAGACAGAAATGCCAAGAAGTACTGAGAAGTACCAAGAAGTACCAAGAAGTACAGAAGTCTGCCTTTTCCCCCTTGGTGAAAACTCATGTAGTCCTCCCTTAGGAGCATAGGAACTCTTTTAATCGTGCTATCAACTTTCTTAAACACTTCTTAAAATATTTTCTTTGATATCAAATTGTAATTCAATTATATACAGTTACATCGACTAACTTCTACCATCTGACTTCCGATCTATTTGTGAAAAGCCGTCGATTAATATGAAAAGATCTCGAGGGTGGCAGCTGACAAAAAATAGCACAATGTGAGTAATAACAATATTTTTGCTGTATTTTTCATACGCATAAAATTAGTCATATCAATCTTAAATAATGCCTCCTTGATTTTCTTCTAGAGGATCATGCCGCTTAGGAAATTCGAACTTTATTAGTTTAACTCGTTAATGAACTTTCTTCTCTCTGCATCATATTCTAAAAATGTAATGAGTTGAATCATGTCCGAATTCAAACGAAATTTCTTTATGAAATTTTTATAGAAGATTAATTAGTTGTGATATTGATAGGTATGAACTATTGTGCCAGTTTGATTGAATATTTATATAACTCAACACATTTTCAAGATTAGATAATATAGTGTATCAGCATAATTCATTTAATAACTAATGATTTAGTCATAGATCATTTCCACAGATATCTAGTCAGATTGGCATCTAGTGAATTAGATATTCGTGCATACCTTACGCACTCCTAACTCTATATACCTTAGAGTTACTGACAGAAGATACCACTATTTAGTTGATTATGAATTGAGTGATATTGACACCCAGCCCCAACTTCTCAACTGGCACTGGTGAATACCTAGATATTAATGGTAATAATTATTTTATTAGTCTACAGTGTAATAAAAATTAATGTATCTGATCATACTGTTGATATCTCAAAACAATTCCTATTGGTATACCTTGTATTTCAAATTGAGCATTCAGCTAGCATTATACAAGCATTACCAACTAAACATCGATAGTATAAAGAAGAAAGGATATCCAAGTATTTTAACGCTTCTTACACTAAGCCGAAACTGAAATGTAGACTACTACGATTCAACCATTTTGAATAGATTGGATTGGTTTTATTTTTCTCTTCATTCGCTGAAAAATCACTAAGATGATGAGATCTATAAAATATCATTCATTTGACAAGAGATAATGAGTTTCGGCTTGTTTGATCATGGCCCGTGGAAATTCTCCTTTAGCATTATATGTAGATTGAATGAGAGGGTGTTGGTGAACGCGACTGTGACATTGCACGTGAAATACTTCTGTAACCGCGCTCAAACCTTCCATTCTGAAACTAATATTAATTTCGTTTTTTCTCCAAAATCGTCTGACCAGGTGATACTTATTTTAAATCTCTATTTTCGCTGCCTCACTCTCGTTACAAATTATCTACCGTTTTTTTCTCCGATTTGAGTTTCAATTTTCATGTCATTTTTCACATCTGATCATGTTACTGAACGGAATTTTCCAACATGCGAACAATTATAAGCTGGATAGCGGGGAAAAGATTTTTCGTAAATCTGATCAATCTGTTCGCTTTTCTTTGAACTTTATTTTAGGAATGCACATTTTGGTTCTGCATTTCATGAATACAGCTCATGCAACAGAAGTTCGGAAATTCACTCGGGCAGAAGAATGTGCACGAACCACAAGATAAGTTGTGCTCATGAGTGTTTACGTGCGATGCAAGTATCGATGTATAGCAGGTGTTCGATGTAATTATGATGTGTGTGAGGAGTGAATGGGGCTTTTTTATGCCTACACCTACGCCCACGCCAATTCGTAGCATGCTACTTAGCTAAGAAAATAAAGGTCGGTGAATGAATTCTAGAATTAAAAAATATCATTTCAAACGGACGTCAATTGATTTCATTGAGAAAGAGAGAGACGTTAAGCTTCACATTGTCGCTCGAAAATAGCCGAGATAACGTTTTCTTGACTTCTTTGTTTTCTTATTTTTTTGTTATTCATTGTTCTATTTATCATCATTTTAATATCTGGTCAAATAACGCTTTTCTTCGTGAGCTAAAAACAAATATCTTAAGGATACCGTATTCATTCCAGACTTTTGCACTCGATGTATGAGAAAAACAATGAAGATATCTTCCCTCCATAATCATCATTTTAATGCATGAGAAATATATTTTCCCTCTTAACTTTCAATTACAAATGACTAAGGATAACATTTTTCTTTTCATCTAGAACGAATTCATACCACAATAGGTTTTGCCCTCCTCCTCCCCCAGTCGACTCTCTTCAAAGACTGAAGCATATAAGTTGTTTTGGATTTAAAAATTCGAATTTCTTAGTCTACGCACGAAATTTAAAGACTACGGATCGCACCTAATTTTAGAGCCATCAGCCTGATAGGTTACTCATGAATTGCAAAGTATACAATTTCTAGCATCTGTGAGCCGAAAATTATGTGACCCAAAGTAATTGATGGGTATTTTTTTATAACTGCATCGGCTTGACTATGTTTCACGCTATCATTTCGTAACGATTGCTACAAAAGCTTCTAACTATTATAAAACCTTGACTGACCACGCGGTGATATCGGGTTATTCATTTTAGTTATCATTCGCTCGTTATCGTTGACTTATGCGATAACTAACAATGTCGTGAAGAGTTTGTTGCGTTGAGAAGATAATTATTCTTTGTCTACTGCTTCTTTTCGTTTCTTTTTTCACGCTATTACTCTCTCGAAGTATAATATAGATATAGAATACCAACGTGTTAATGGACTCAAAGGGGCCGAATTTAATAAATTGTCATGGATTCCCACTATCACCCATCTTTTCACGTGAAAGATTTGATTCTGCGTTGGAATTTCACCCCAAAAGAAACACGATTTTGATTTGTACCTTTCCAAAGTCTGGAACAACATGGATGCAAAATATCGTCTATTTATTACTGCATTCTGGAGAACCGTTTCCATCACATCTAAAGATCAATGACGAAGTACCATTTTTGGAACGTAAAGGAAGCACATATTGCGAGTGTTATCCCGTAGTGAAAACACATTTACCACAGCATTTTTTACATTGGAATGACCAATCCAAGTACATATTTGTAGCTCGCAACCCAAAAGATTGTTGCGTTTCCTTCTTTCATCATACGCGTGGCTTTTTACAACTCTATGATTATGCGCACGGTACATTTGATGATTACTTTCAACGGTTCATCAGCGGAAATGTTGATTTTGGTGATTACTTCGATCATTTCGCATCATGGCAGCCTCGACTCAACGATCAAAATGTCTTTTTCTGTACGTACGAACAGCTTATTTGTGACACAAAAGAAATGATAAAAAGACTAGCTGCATTCATTGAGATTGAAATCGATGAAAGCGTGCTAGAAAAAGTTCTTTATCACTCTTCTTTTCAATCAATGAAAAATAATGATCAGCGCTGGAGCAGCCAGCGACCGGAAGATATGCCAGCATTTATCAGAAAAGGCGAAATTGGTGACTGGCATAACTATTTTAATGAGGAGCAGTCCAAGCTCGTCGACACGAAAGTTAAACAGTTTCCTTTGATGAAAGAACTTTGGGCAAAATATATGTGAAACGCTCAGTCTAATTTTATGTTTTGTTTGTTTTAGAAGCACGATGCCAATAAAAGGAATCTATATAATGGTCCACTTTGGGAGTAATATTCAGTGTTCATGAATACAATTTTAGGATATGAATGTGAAACAATCGTTTGTTAGGCAGCAAACAATGCGAAAAATTCGCTTCGAAAATATATGTAAACCTAAAGACTTCAAAATAAACTCAAGAATTTTTAATTATCTTAAAGAATGAGAACTCTAAATGGAGTTCGCATCAAAAAATTCAAAAATTTTGTGTACACAGGTCGAACGATGCTGTCAGTATATACCGCCGTTTACCATATCGAAACGGGTCGCAATTCGCCCGCAGTATTTGGCATAGAAATACGAGCCGTATTTTAATAATGTTACGACCCTACACATTAATAATACAGCATCGTAATACGGTACATTATTACTGTGTCCGATATTTCGGCACGATACAGGCCCTTTACTACTTCAGAAGGCACGTGAACGGCAGTAAACGGCAGTAAACGGCTAACTTTTGGTTACAATACGGATATCTGTATCCATCAAGCTGAGTAATTCAAAAATACTCATGATTTTGACAAGTCGCAAGAAGTTCGTAAAGCACTATCCGACCAATCAAGCTGTAAACCACGGTAGAGTCTAATTCAGAAGACATGAAGAAATTGTTTTTATTTGATATGACATCGACGAAAAAACTTCTAGTCAAAATGTTGAAATATTCATAGTGAGGTTTACTAAATATATAAGACGACGCTTCCTACAGACCCAACAAAGTTTTGAGTTACAGAATCACATGTGCTTCTCGAACGAAATATCTATTAGTAATAAAGAGTATCATGATCAACAAGTAGAAAATATTCAGTTTTACTATAGAATAAATGTGAAAACTTCGGACTTATGTCCGAGAGTTATGTGTACTTCAAAAAGTGAATGAGACAAATCAGTCATTCTAGAATGTGGGCACGGATGAATTATCTTGGTAAACCTTTTTTGGAAACTCCAAAACTACTGAGCATCTCAGACATATCTAGGCAATTTTGTTTCTAGATGCAGTTTTTGTGCATTTGAGACCTTTTTGCAGCCAATTTTTTGCTAGAAAGCTCGATTTGGTTCAAAACTAATATCAGATTCGGAATCAGCGTTAAAAACTGAGTCGATTTATATACGTTGTGGATAATTCTGAGAAAAAAGGTTTTTTTGAAAAAATCCGTGTACCCCACCTCAGGGATTGCTTGGTGAAAAATGACAATTTTTTCGATAACTCAACCATTTCTTGCCGGATCCTTCTCATCTTCGAACTCGACCGAGATATTGATGAGACAATTCTGTGCACAAAATTTCAACTCAATCGAATGTAATTGTGAAGAGTTATCGAATAAACGGCCGGCCGGACGGACACACTGACCGATATTAGTAGTGTACTCACTTTTTGAGTACACAAAAATTGAATTTGTAATGGGCGAAAAAGTTATAAGTATAGTTCTGAACCCTTAATACTCTCTCAAAAAAACTTTTCTTAGAATATCAATATCACTCTAAAAACTCATTCGCAAACTATTTTAGATTCGTGAGAGAGTTTTCAGGCGCTTCAAAATTCTTTGGTAACAATCTTTAGGTTTCCAAAAATTCTGATTTGAACTCGCTTAAAATTATTCTAGAATACCTTTTTCTAGTCATCGAAAACCCAATGACATTCTCACTAACTAATTTTGCCTGAAAAACGGAGTTGGTATCCAAAGAGATACACGAAGATACTTTTTTTTCTGAAGTCTTTCGCCGGAAACTGAAACGCTTTTAGAACATTTTGAATCGCGAAAAGGTATGATGAGGAGCTTAAGTCAGTTTTCGAACTCCCATTCAAGATTCCAAAGTATTCCGAAATTGAAATCGTTCTCATCGAACTCGTATCAATATATTCCCATGAACCATTTTCATAAATACAACTAGAACTTATGATAAGTTACCTTTATCTTTAGTCATCGTCTTTGAACATGGAAATGAAGGGCTTGATGTTATGACTGAAAAGTACTCGTAACTTAGAAGTATTCTTCCGTTCACATCGGCACTATCCTGTCATTTTTCAATCAATCAACTTGTGAAAAGTAGTAAACCATTATCCACTTGGAAGTAACAGAAAAGCTTTAGTTATCGCGTGTATGTACAATCCACTTCATTGTTACGAGCGGATGGGTATATATATGCACAGGCTCAGAACAAAAGGAATCTAATAGAAGGTAATAGCAATTCCAGAACTCACACGAAAGTACTCGTAAGAACATACAAAATCAGTAGAGAGAACGAATACACTGGAACATACTAGAACAGAGAACATATATCTGTTCACGCATGACAACAGAACAAAAGAAGATATAGATGGAATACATATACATATGATGACGCCACATAACAATGATAAGATGAAAGAGAACATAACACAGAAGATGACGCTACTTAACAAACTATTCTGAAAGTGATGCTCCCCGACCGTTCCTTCTCATCAACCTCCAAGACAATTTAAGATCTGGGTTTTCGAATCATCATCGGACGCTAATAATTTCTTTCCTAACTTTGAAGCAACAAACAATTAATCAACAACACCATTATCATGTCAACAAAGTGAAGCTGATATTTTCTTGCCTTTCTATTACAATCGACAACAATTCATTCCGATGCGAAGACCTTCTTATGATTTCTGTGAAAATTGATAGTTTCTTTTCCTTGTTTTAAGATGTTTGAATGATTAATGAACAACGCACCTGACATTTGAATATTGAACAACTAATTGCCTATTTCCTTTCTTAAGGAGAATAACGAATATGGAAGCGTCCCTTTCAGTTTTGGTGCTGTTTACAAGAATGAATTTTGTTATGCCTTTGTTATTAGATATTCCAATGATCGAGAGTTACAAGGAGAACACTCGTGATGTAGTCACATATAAAAGTTGGGTTTGATTGTATCCGAATGTATGGTGGTACGTAGGGTTTGCATAAATAATCGAGTGTGTCACATTCTAGAACATACGAGGGTCTCTTGCATTCATCTTTATTTCATAATGAGTTTATTCAAACCGCGAAAGGTTTCGATGGGATTCTACGATGGCTACTCAACATAGACGTATTCCTAATCTTTTAGGCTTCTGATATTTCCAAAGCCTTGCATCGGAAACCCTGTCAGGATTTTGTGGAATAAAGTTTCTTCGAGAGAGTAATCATATTCGAACTCCCATGCACTGATAAATCTAGATGAAATTTCTTGCTATTGGGAAAAATCTAATCGAAGATTGACGCATCTCACATAGAAACTTAGTATTGCTTTAAATATTGAGTTCATCGATGAAGATTTTCTTCTTAGTATCTATTACTGATTTAATACGATCAGGATGGAAACTTGATAGTCTTTAACAGATGAAATCGATTGTTTTAGAAATAATGTACAATGTCAAGCATTAGTTTTCAGTAGAAATATAACAACGTACAATATGTCTTTTAATAGATTTTATTGCATTAATAACTGTATTATTTTACTGTCATGACTGCATCCCTATAACTATAGCATTAGATATATATATCCTGATCCCCATTATCCTATACACCTGTCACACAATACTTGTCTTCTCATAGCTATATCATTATTTTAATATCCTTATCTATATATCCTTATACTTATATGCTCAGCCTTGTATATATACCCATGCCTTCATACCTAAAAGTGAATCCATAACCGTTCCTCTATATATTTATCCCTATAAACCTTAAAACTATACTCTTGCAACTATATTCCTTTAGTATCTATATTCTGATTCCGATAGCTCTATGCTAATACGCTATCATTTTACCCCTATCATTCTACACCAATAACTATATCTTTCATATAAACTTCCGTAGTTTCACTCTTATCTCTGTGCATTCTTGACGATAGCCCAAGGGGGAAAAAGCAGACTTCTGTACTTCAGAAGTACAGAAGTAAGAAGAAGTACGAAGAAGTACCAAGAAGTACGAAGAAGTACAGAGAAGTACCAAGATGTACAGAGAAGTACCGAGAAGTACCGAGAAGTACCAAGAAGTACAGACGTCTGCTTTTTCCCCCTTGCGATAGCCTCAAACTTTAATCTGTATCCGATGCTTTTAGTATTATTGATAGCCTTTTTCATCTCAAACCTTTTTTGTATAACTATAACCTCGTACCTATACTCTTAAAAGAGTATCATTATACATGCACTCTTATCGCTATATACTTATGTCATTATACCATGTACTTGAATATCTGTATACTTATAGAGTGATGACTTTACTGTTGTGCCTATATAGTTTTGCTTGTACTCTTGTATGTCTACATCCCACGTCATAAATATTGGATCATTTTTATCGGTAAACCGTGGTAATCATCAAGACCGCTGGCTAACCGGGGTAAATTGTAGTCATGGGAGCCGGTAACTGGATTGGTGAAATCGCGCAGAACCGTTGATTTCCTTCTGGTTTTTATTACATGGGATCTCTGAATCCACTCTCACTCATGCGTCATCAAGAGTCCTTGAGTATTTTTCATTGATTATTTCTGTTTATTAAATGTTGTCAGTAGGCACTTGACTATAATAGCATTTGTACTTAGTTAGTAAAAGTAGTAATTCACTATTCAAAATTTAGCTACACGACGAATATGGCTACAACTTTTTTTCTCAAACTCAATCCTTATCTGTTTTTAAACAAGTTATAACTAGAAACATTTTGTTGAAAATAAACTTTATGCTGAAAGGCATTCAATAGAAACAGTGTTATTCCTGATATCCTTTTCAATAAAACGAGAGGAAAACTGAATTGAGATTATGCTACGAAAACTTTCGGATTTAAAATGCTTCATTGATGATCACTTTGCCCAGTACCATAGTTTCTTTTTATGTATGAGATTGCTAATTTCATATAAAAAATGATGACAACAAGTTACATTCATATTTACGGCGAATTTCCAAGAATAAAACGATTACTGTAGCAGTCCTCTTTCTGGGGCGCAAAATATGTAAATATTTGTGGGCGTTGGTGTGAATCTTCAATTCAGAGTCAGTGATATAATTATCATGCAATCAAAACTACTTTTACATCGATTTTGCATCCTACTGATTCTAAATATATTTACCAATAACAAATGAATCTTATGTAGCAAAAACAAATAAGCTAATTCCGATCATGCATAGGTACAAAATTGAATAGTTGTCAACAATAATCGTTGCAAAGTGAGTAAAAATATGCAGATTGGATGCAGTCAAGTTCAAAGTTGCACCGACATTTTTATATATGTATTTTCCTACTAGCTTAATTGGATAGAATCGGGTTCTTAACGGCCTCTTTTCACTGATAATACCAATCTCAACTTTGATGTGAAAAAATATTCAAAATTTTGTTGTTAAAATTTTAATATTTTCCATCTGATCATATCATAGTATTAGATCTTGATCTATCTTAGTTTACCGTAGCTAGTTATTTCCATCTATACATTTTTTTGTCAAGTAAAATGTAGAATAAAAGCATGCATCGAAATGCGTAAGAAAAACCAAGACAAGAAACGATGCCATGTAAAAGAAACATTTTCCAGTATTTCTTACGCTTCTCTACAGATATGAAATTAGTCGAATTCTTCGATTTCTAAACGAGCAGGTTCTATTGCGCTGAAAATATGAAGAATTTGATGACCCATCTACTGTTCATAACAGATTTTGAGATTACCAGACTCTTAAGTTTCACAGAAGACTTTCAAAGAATACGGGCGAATAGTGAAGAACGTACTTTTCATAGGAACTAGTATTTCTCAACGAGCATCACTCAGTTATGGACATAATTTTAGGATAACTTCAGATTTGATTTGTTAATCAATCAGTTAAACAACTCGAGTCAAAATTTTTGTCTAAAAAGTTTCATTCCAATCGAGGGTTCTGTAAAGTTAGTTAACTTGTGAAAGCCATAACTCGGTGTAAACGAATCGATCGTCTAAGAAAATCTCAGATTATATGGAGCTTCATTCACTTTGTGAAATACTCACAGGAAGCAAGTACCTCCAAGAGGATATTTGATTATTGTCTCCTCAAAAGAAGTATTATGAAGTTCCGTTGCAAGTGCAATGAGTTCTTCCACGAAGTATGAAATTTATTTTCCACTCATTTAAGAATGACTGAGTAAGAAAAGAAGGATAATATAAATATCTATACATATATTGATCTAGAAATAAAGAAATTTCACAAGTGCAAAATCTTGGAGTAATAATAACACTAATCAGTGTATCCATGTGTTCTATTTGATGTAAATAACAAGGCTTCATTCGTGTAGATTTAGTCCAATTTTTCTGGTAATATTTTAGTTGTTGCCTAGTCGCACTCATGTTTACTCGAATTAGCAATAAGCTATGAAAAAAACTGGTTTGCATGCGTTTTTGAAACTGAAGAGAATAGTGCGTAGAACTATGATTAAGAGCGAGGAAGGAGTAAGAAAATTTGAGTGGGAAAATAATATGTTAGCAACGAACGCAGACCAATCATCGAGAGAGCATATTTAATGATCTCACAAATTTGAAGATCAATCGTTTATCTGAAAATGATTATTGCCATTTGTGATATACATAAGTTTCTTTTTGTTTCACCTTTTTTTCGTCGAACATACTCCATATAAACGAAACGCATTTACTCAAAAGTATCAAAAATTATTTAAAAACATGACCATAACGTTGTCGAATTGGAAAATCAAGTCATTGTTGCAACTTGATTTTCTGTATAATATAACTTCGTACGAAATCACTTAGCTCTAGGAAGAACATCGATCGTTCACAAAAATTTTATTTGAGAGTTCTAATTAAAACAAAATTCCAGAAGAAAATTAGCTGGAAATCTTAATTGAATTCGAATGCAGGTAGAACAGGATTGATTCTACATACTGATGAAGATACCAATCCTCTTGTTTTTCATTGTCAATATACTGAAAACATAAACATGACAACTTTACTCCGAAATAGATTAAAGTGACTTCCATACAGATACGAATATGTAAGATTTCATAGAAATATTATTCAAGAAATCGAAGTAGAGTAACAATCGTATCGTTAAGCAAGTCCTTTTCCAAAAATATCGGTGTATGAATTAACATTTTCAATGAAAAAAATCAACATGAAATTTAGCAAAGATTTATTTTAAATAAATGCGAAATGCATCTCTGTATCACAAACATGTAAAGCATGATTGCAAATTTATAATTCGTCTTTTTTCAATGCTGATTTACCAAAAGGAATATATATTCTGGTTTTTCTTGCTTATTTTACATCATACAAAAATAAATCCCAGCAATGTTGGCTTTGAAAAAATCGTTGAATGAAGAAAGTGAACATCCAATGAGGAGCATCGGCAATGGTCTTTGATTCGCACATTAATTTTCGTACTCACAACTTCATCATTCATATTGAAAAATGACATTGAGTATTGATTGCGGATAAATGTAGATATACAAGGATATTGTCTAACAATTTCGATTTTTCAAGCAAGTTTGAATTATGAAATCAAAAACGAAGTCACTGTTTCAAACAGTACCATTAATAAAGAATATTTTCTTAGAGAGAGGATTTAGCATTTTACTGAATATCATAGGTGAAAAACAGGAGACAATATGTAAAAGCAGCTGTGTTAGTTTTGGTTGCGGTCCAATTTTGAAGAAGATCACTAGTACTGGGTGAAGCTCAAAGAGTCTATAATTAATCGAATTGATTTACGACAAAGAAACCATGGCAGAGATAACAGATCCTGTTGCACCTGATTTCAGCCAAAAGCTAACGACATAGGTTTGGCCAGCTGTAGCATTAAAATATTGACTTAGTTGATCTGAACATCCATTACATCCATCACGGTACTCATAAGTCCCAGTGTGAGTGGAACCACTAGAGATGGCACCTGGTGATCCTATGCAAGCTCCATTTGGTGCTGTCCTCATCCAAGGTGATAGAGAACCAGTTTCGAAACCTCCATTACTCAACATTTGAACACCTCCATCATAAACAGAGACATCATCGAGGTACCAGTATAATGGGTCATGGCGAAGTTGAAAGGCAAGCGTTACTTTACCTGTTGTAGGTGATGTCCACGCATACGCGAAGCACTTATACGAAGTGTAATTTCCAGATGTTGTCGAAAAAAGAGTACTTGCAGAACCCACAGAAGTCGGGGAACATGGAGGTGTTGGCGTTGTTGCTTCGAATTTTAATGCGACAAATAGCAAAAAAAATGAAAGAAAAAAACGGGCTCACTTGTTGTACTTGTGCTAGTCGAAGCTAGAATAATTAAGAAAAAAAGTATTTCAGTGAAACTAAATATCATCTTTTAGTTGAAAGAACGAGCACATGTTCGAACTTCAAAGGTATCAAATATTACATGAGAAAATTCAGAACAATGATTTCATTCTCTTCGTTTTAGATTACACGTAAACCCTCCTGTGACGGTATAATCCTCATTGATGTTATCTTGATGTTTGTTGTGTGTGCATTTGTTTGTTTCTCTTTCTAGTTTTCCTCCCTTTTTCTCTCTAATCGCTTTGCGCCTAAAATTGTTAACTCAGTTTAACATAATTATTCTCTCTTTTTCTTCTTCATCTACTCACTCTACTTTATATCTCTCTCTTCATTGACATATACCTATATTCATTCTTTCCATATCTTACGCTCACCATTCGAGCGTTTCTGATATCTACTTCGACTATTTTTCTCTCTCTTAACTCTTGTCAATTGCTCTCTTATCTCGTTCTTCATCTCACCTCTTTTCTGTTCATATCAAATATATTATCGGATATTCATCCGAATTTAATTTGACTTAATCTCATCAATTTTATTCTACGTCACAATCCATTATTGTGGCACTCGGCATTTTAAACAGTTGCGCCTCTGAACCTACTCACGGCCCCCCCTATAATAGAAGACTCCCTTTAATTAAGTAGTTTTTTGCTAATTAGGGACTTTAATTAGTGTTTTTCCATAAAAATATGCTTGGTTCATAGCATTTTCAGTTGGAAATATTACGAGAATGTGTTCATAATGATAGTGACACCCTTAAAACACTAAAATCCCGATGGGAATCATAAAAATCGCCTCAGTTTTCTGGAAAACCATTTTAATTAAATATTGGGAAAAGATTTGGTTCTTAATAGAAGACCCCCCCTGGAAAAATTTTACGCTGGAACACAATAGAAGACACGGGGTCTTTCATTATAGGCTGGGGGGGGAGAATTACTTGATGATGTTGTTGTAGTTTGTGCTTGAGAAAATGGTTAAGAAAGAGATGTAGTGATTAGATTGAAAAAGAAAAAACACGCTCACTTGTAGTCGATGTCGACGCTAGTGTAAAGAGAAAACAAATATCAATGAATATAAGATGCATATTATATCGAATTTACATGATGAGGTGCTGGTTGTTGTTGTCGCTAAATTAATAAAAAAATTCATGACAAATGATGATAAAACTTCTGTCTTCTTGATCAATAAAAATATTAGTGGGAAAAAATCATTTCTTTGAAAAAATTGTGCAATTCACTGGTAGTGCTAGTTGTAATGGTTGACGTTGCTTAATTGAAAATGAAAGAGAAAAAACACTATTAGCATTAACAGTACAATTTAAAATGACTCTTGTTTTTCGATTCACGATAAATTAACTTTCAACTTATAAAAATATTTTTCATTTGAAACAGACTCGATCAATGCAGGGTCTCTCGAATTAAAATAATTACTCACTACTTGTAGTTTCAGTAGTTGCTGTTGTAGTTGTCGCTATATTAAAAACAAAGATTCAAATGCAAAGATTTACATTTTGAACATCGACTCTTATCTACTCTTTCTGCTCACCTGAAGTGAATGTTATTGTTGTTTGTAATGCTAAAAGATTTATTAAATAATAAATCAAAATCAAAAGGTAAGACGATCTCAAGCAAAAGGACAGCTAGAAGTTATTTTTTTCAAGTGCACACGACACGACAAGCTCAATAATTTGTAGATTCATTAAAGTATACCTAAAGCATTCGATGTCATTGTGGATGATGTTGATGTTAACCAAAGTGCTATTACAATTGCTAATGCTATGAGTCCACATAATAAACCAATAATGAAGCATTGACAACAGCAGCCATTCGATGAATAGCCCATAACAAAACGCTTTCGGCTATTCGCAATTAAAAAACAGATGTTCATTCACAGTAATACAAATAGAGATACAAGTTATCGATTGTTGGCGATGAACTCATAAACAATTCACTTTGTAGATAAATACTAGATAAAGAGTACAGTGATGAAAACCTATCACCAGATCATGTCAGAGTTAGACTCTAACCTAATGCATCGGTAATCGCCACCGACCAGTGGCCAGTTATGTTGATAATATTTATCAGACTATTCAGGACTTGTGATTCCATTCAGAATTAAATTCAATTTTTGATTCATTAAAAATCTTTTAGAACAACTTCACCAATTTTTCACAGGAGAAATAAAGATTGGGATTGTTTTCAAGTTTAATTCATTGTGAAATAATATTCATGCTATTCTAAATTAGTATTTTCTATTCTTCCTTCGATTATCACATTTTCTTCCAACTGTTCACAACAATTAGAATTATGTACAGACTGATATATTTTCTTCGAAGAATAAAAGTCTCACAAGTTTTGTAGTTCAGAGAAATGGAGTATCATAAATAATTTCAACTTAGATCCTTGCTTTTACGATGCAGATTCCTAAACTCTAAGAAACTTCGGATTGAGTCAATAGATGTAATCCATAAACTAAAATCGAATGAAATTGAATCTTGGAAAATCAGTGGTGAACAATTTGATTCAATTGAATCCTATGAACTGTAAAAATTATCAATAGTATTCAATCAGTCATTCAACTACGTTTTTCTCTCTTATGAACGATCATGTTCGACTTCTGAATAATCTAGTGCAACTAAGAAACTGTTTTCATGTGTAATTTCATCACCGATGAAACAAAAAGAATTGAAAATCTGTTCTTGATCGACAAAATTTTCGCTTTTGAGTAAAACGATCGTCGTGATAATTAAAAACTAATTCTTTCATTGACTGATTTTCCTCTTCTCCTTTTTAAATGGAAGCATCAGGATATTTTCACCTATTAAAACATTCGAATCGTACTATTAAGATTCCAGTCTTTTTTCTAACTGACCCATAATCGTACACATCAGTTACTATCTGATTTATTGAGATTTGAAAATTTGTTGCTTTTGATATGCTTTGCAGCAATCGCGTATTTATTTCTTTAAATTAGCTCCAGTCTGAGTGTAGATAGAGAGTTGCCTCACTTGAAAACACACAAAATATCTGAGATAAAAGCAACATTATATATTTCTTCTGCATGAAAATCAGAACACTCAATAACTGTTTGATTTCGATCTTGGTTATCGTAGAATATTCTTGTCTCCATCTAAAAGTTTACTCTTTAAATATTTGAAGTTTGTTTTTTCTGTTACCCAAACGTCGACAGGAATAGTAAAACGATAAAATATTCGATGATTCCTTCACTTCTCAAGCAATTCCTAATTAGTATATAATTATCTACGTATCAATCATCAAACAACGCATCAAATTTCACTCACTTAGAAAACTAACACAGAAGAAGAGCATGGACATCTCAGAATTTATTCGTAATCTCGAAACGAAAATGAAACAGGTCGACAACTCAGAGTTTTTCGTTATTTTTTTGACAACGCTTCAAGATAACTCAACAATTCTTTGCTCATAGTTGTCCCATTGTAATATTTCTCTATGCTTAAATTATCATTTTTTAGCATTCAAATAGTTTCGTTTTAAAATCGACTACATAAGTTAATTGATATATCTGATGATTAGACGAGTATCGCAATAGCATCATAGAAGAAAGATTATTTCATCAGACGTGCATGTCGAATCGATTGAGTCCATCCGTCAAGCTTTCCGCTTTGGACATATAATATCTTTTGATTGAAACATATTATTTCAGTTGAGTTTACAGAGTAGTGGAATAGAGACTCGAACATCTGAGAAAAGAAATCGGTTCAGGGTGACCTATTCAAAAGCCAATCACACTTACGACTTAAATGCAAATTTCTCTTTTTGATTATCAAGATTCACTCTGACTCAGCAGAATCACATCTCTTCTCCTATAGAAGCGATGTATTCATATTTTATTATTTACTTCTAGCAACTGCTCTTTTTAATATAAAAGTAAAATACAGGATCAGTTCACTTTGGAAAAAAATTGTCTTATTATTTCTTCTCTATCGTATAAAATAGAACCTTACTAATTGTAGTAGCATGCTGTCTTCTAATTCTTCTTGATTCCGTATCTCAATGTCCCTGTCGGCATAAAATGAATTTAGTTTGACAACAAACTGTACCTGTTTTCGTTTGTGTCATTTTGTCGCAGATCATTCTTCCTCTGATTATGACGAATATTATTCTTCCCACCAATACGCGATAGTCGATTATGATTACATGCCGATAGTAAATCAGATTACCAAATGCTTTTTTGAGAAGAACTCATTTCAAAGATAATGAAGTTAGACTTAATTTTCAGTTGAATTCTGCTACTGTTTCGTGAAAATGTAATTGAAACATTCAAATTTTTTTACCATTCTAAAAAAGCTTATTTCATTTTTATTTATTTATTTTTTTATTCGTTATTTTTTTCGTGACAGCGATCCACGAGCATTGTAATTATAAGTCTTATTTTAATCAAGAAAAAAAATCTAATTAGAAAAGTCTTCGTAGATGTCAACATATGGTATGTATTTTGCATATTATGATAGGCAGAAGGCTTCTAGAAAATAAGCATTCATTATTCAGATGACTATTTCATTAAAATGCATCTCGTGAACATTACTGAAGAGGTTGCCTCATATTTCTATTGTTAAACTTAACAAGCATATCGGACGACGTTCTAAAAAACGTTCTAAAGGATTTAGTTTTATGCTAAGGATTTGAACTTTTTATACGTTATGTATCGATGAATTTTCAGTAATCAAAATTTTATGAAAAAATTAGAAAAAGACATTTGATTAGTTGTTTAAATTAATGCTTCATTTTCTTATACACAAAGTTGACCAAGACATTAAATTAATATTTGTTTTTCAAAAAACTACTTTTAAAATGTAAGAAAACTCACATTGAATTGAATAGTGACGCGTGTATCTATCAATTGATAATTTTATTTAAGATACGATTTAATACTCGTTTGAACACTGATTATTCCTGCAAGTAGAAATTACAGGGTGACGTTTCTTTTCTTAAAAATGACATTCTCAGGAGCAGTTTTCCATAACACTGTAATCTATACAGTAGTTGTTCATATGCATCCAGAAACTCGTCTCTCGTACTATTCGATTGTTGTTCAGAAAAGGGAAGAATGGAAATAGTTTATTTCTTTCAATTCGATAGCAGATGTTCCGTGGATGAAAAGTCATGAAACTCACATTCACAATTGATCTGATTAGTGACAACTATTCATATCGACTCGAATTTCAAAAAACAAAATGTCCGGAGTAATTTTTGTCGTTTAGCAGAATCGAATTCATGCCAACTTTGGATTTCATAAAATAATGAGAACGTTAGGGGTTCGGTAAAAAAGATGAATAGTTTTTAGCTTTTATTGGCATATCAAGTATTTGTCAAGACGAAACACGGCACTGATTGGATTAAAGTTGAAGTGAATCAATAAGTAGCCGTTTCTAAAACGATGAAGTTGAGAAATTCAAACGCAACGATAGCTAGAATGAGTTAAAATTACACAACAACACAAGATTTCTATCTGCCTGGTTTTATCTAAGACTATACATTCAAAAACAAGGAGATCAAAAGATAACAGAGCACATAAGTATAATTGTATGGTTTTAATCCAAATAGAGTTATGTAGTCATCAAAATAAAACTGCTTTTACCTCGGAAAGAAAACACTGTCGATATTTTGACCCATTTAATTCATTTGAGCTCTATTCTTTGAAATCGAAGTGCTACAGAAAAAAACCTTCTCTATAATGTTTGAGTTCTTTGAAGTAGAAGATGAAAAGGGCACTATTCGAAATAGTTAAAATATTAAGTATTCTATTGAGACAATAAATGGCTGATGACTTCACTTCATTATTGATGAAGTATATTTTCGAAGAAATTTCATTCGGCATGAAATGAACTTGCTATTTTCAGAATGAGAAGAATCTCTATACAACGTGTTACATGATTTTTTCGCATGTCGAATGAAGCAAATTGTTTTTTACACTCAAATATCTTTCCGATGATGTTCTCTTTTTCCATCAGTATGGTTCACATCAATTTTCATGTATTATCTGCCGTCCATAACGTCTATCGTACGTCATATCATTATCAATTGATGATGAGAGTAGATCTGTCCAAACCACAAGTTTACTAACTTTATTACAATATAAGCAAAAAATTATTTTCTTTTGATTAGTGTGCTATTTCCAATAGCAAAGTTTAAATTTAACCTAAAATTTTCTTCTTTGTTTGAATTTTGTACTACATAGAAACATATGAAAACGAGTTAGCTAATGTAACGGCCTCAGAAATAGCCGATAGTATTTGTAATGTTTCTTTTGACATGAGTTAAATCTTCCCCTTGATCAACTCTATTGGACATATGGCACAGTATGCAATCGAGACTGTAATCACCGATTTTCTGAAAGTAATCGAGCATGTTTTGAAATTGCTTTCGGACAGGTTTATTTCGCCATTGATGGTAGCTTTCATACAATGTCCTATTGGTTGCAACCCGTTTTATATAGATAGCAGCAGTTTCTGGGGTTTCGAATTTTCTTAAATCGATAATACAGTCAGTTTCGCATGGTAGCCAATCCCCAACATTTTCCGCGCCAAGATAAATAGGTACACTGCCGGCTACAAGCGGATGCCATAATTTCTCCGTTATATAATCGTGACCAAGACTATTTTCGATAGCAATGGTAAATAAATATTCACTGGATAACGCTAATTTACCGGCCTCCCAATCATAAGTGCCACGGTCTTTCAAGTTGCGATTTGCTGAATGTTGAATATTGACTATGTGTTCTGGTAAACTGCGAATATTATCACCGCAGGTACCATAATTGTCGACATCTATATGTGTCATTAATTTATGCATATATTCTGTACGTTTTGACATGGTGTGACAATTGCTGTTCATCCAAACAATGGGAGCTCTTACATACGAGGAATTGCTATTTTCTTTTTGCATAGACGAGATCTAAGAAAGAATAGGTGCTAATGTATATGCAATAGTTCTCGCTTCGTCTATAAAAAAAAGGAACAGTCTCTTGCTAAAATTATTTTTATCCATCGATGCTATTCTACGGAACAGTAACCACATAGTGAAAATCACACTGAAACAGCAATAGGTCTTATTTGCATGAATTCACTTAGGAATTAATTGTTACCTACTGAAATTTCAACCAATACTAACTATTGGCTGAATCAGGAATAGACTACGTATTTTGTTTGCATTTGAATGCACTAGGTAAAGATCTATTCTATTAAATATAGGGCATCCATGAGAAAGAAAATACGACAGTAAAAAGTTTCATTATAAAGAGTTCAACAGAATTTTGATTGTCAGAACCGTATATTAATTATATTTCAGTACGGCATAGAATATGTTTTCTTCATTTGTATCAATATCAAAATCTTTCAAGCATTTCTTTTCAATAAGTCAGATTGCATAAGCAATGTCAATCGAATACTTGCATACTTAGAAGTGTGTAAGATTTTGTTTAATCAAATTGAATGAAAATTCTTTTGTTTAGTTTCAATTGATTTTTGGATAGAAAACAAGTAAACTACTTCAATCGTTATAGGTACTAAAGAAGAATAAGAAATACTAAGTGGATTATGGGACATCGGTGTTCATTCTAAGAAGACAGAACATCATTCGTTCACTTACACCAACTTCCAAAATGAATAAGCATAACTATCAAAGAAAAATAATATATAAATAGAATTTAGAGACGATATAAAAGTTTCCATCGACAGAAAAGAACAATGTGAACAAACTCTTCTTGTATTTGAAGTGTTATTTTATGTCATCATTTAACAATTACTTACTGTTCGCATATTGGTCCAATAAATGTCTGAACTTTTGCTGGATTGCATTGGTTTTTTACTCGACATGACTTTCTCTATTGATAATCTTTTCGAGTTAAATTTGAATTTTTCAACATAGTTAAATAGCCAAGGAGCTGGAATAAGATCGTATACTGACCGATCATAACCGAATGTTATATCGAATAATTTTAGCTTGTTTCTGTCCGCTGCCGATGGATAATTACTGATCGATTCAAAATTAAATACGAATCCCCATATACTATCACAAGTACGAAATCGTTTGTTTAACAGGTTAGAGTATAATTGTTCAGGAAACGAGCTAAATGGATCCGCGATGATTGATGGATACGCTGAATTATCAAATTTCCTTGAAAATAAATCTAACGTATAACCACGTTTACATTGAAGTTTTGATTGGTGTTTGATCGACAAACCATCATCAGCTTTTGCCACACGTCCATCATTCATACAGTTGCCATCTGTCAATGTACTCTCTGAAGCATGTACCAATTGGCATGGTAAGCGTTTACAATCACCCATATTATAGGTTTGACATATGGCACTAGCAATCGATCTTAGTTCGTTCGGTATTTCGCACCATGATGTTCGATTGGTAGCATCGTTGAAATGAAATGTACGCCAAGCGGCCAGATCAAATATGTATTTAACCCTAGCAACTTGTTTATCTTTTGAATACTTACATAAACTTGGTTTTGGATCATTGACAAAGAATGAGTATAATATGAAAAACAAGATGCTTCCAGCACAGAATATCTTCAAGTATCTCTTGGTCTTTCTTTGATAAAACCGCATTAATTCTGAACAAAAGTGTCTGAAAATTGGATACAGAGTTTTTCTATATAGTGGTTCATGAGTGGTTATTCAGTTTCTATTATATTTTAGTTTATTTACAAGTGAAAAATTTTCAGCATCTGAAGCTGACACTAGTCCATTTTTCAAGAGGTGACATTGATCCGGACGGAAAAATATAATTTTTGACAGCTTCCGTGTCTTTTTATGTACATATCGTTAAAACTTCAAAGTGCTATTTGCAAATCTATACAAATGATTTCAGATAAGAAAGGAACCTAGTTAAAGCTAAGGATGAATATTTATTGTTATTGTTATAAATAACAACGAGACAGCAATAGCATATCACATCTAATAGAATCTATCACTGTTACGAAGATAAAAAAATAACGGCTAGTTATTCTGATGAACGAGAAATTAATGTAATTTCTACTGAGTTTCAATTATTCTTCTTTCATGAGAACAAGAACTGAAATGACTCATAGTGCCAATGAATATCTACATATATTAAATATAATCCCATTTCTCACATTCTATGTTCTCGTCTTACGTTACTTTTGTCGATCTATACTAAATTGATGAACTGTCTCAATGAATAAAATAATCTCTGGAATTTCTCAGTCATGCTTTGCAGATATTTGATTTTGTTCAGATTTCAATTGACTTATGGCTGTTTTCGACACGGAATAGGCAAAATTGAGATTAGTCCAGCAGAGATGATGATTAGCGCACGAACCATATGTGAAATTTTTGCACAGCACTAATTTGCTTCATTTAAAGTAACTCATAAATGATTTCTATTCTGTCGGTGGTAAACAAACAACTTACAAAAGTGAAGCTCACTGAATCTTTGATTATGATCATTCCTCTACTTCTGCATTAGAAAACGGCGGAAACAAATTTTTCAGTTCCGTTTTTCTCGCTTCAATTTGTGAGAAAATATATTTGTCTGTTCTCATGAAAAATCAGTTTTCTCCATCTCTTTATTCCGACTTCTATGTAGACGTATTCATATACATATATTTTATGAATATAGAAAGAAAAAGAATTCATTTATTTTTAAAAGTAAACAGTAGCTAAACATAAATATAAGATTTTTTCAGTAGCGAAACAGAAACTACATAATCAGTGATATAAAATCAGGATATTTCAATCACAGGATGAGGATAAGATGCAGATGTTCGCTGTATTAAGAAAAGTCTGTTATAAAATATATGACGTGCCAAAAAAAAACTGGACCCCTATTTTGTCAACTTACTAAGTCCTTAATTAGGAAACCGTTGAGACAAACTCTTGTATGACATTTTCGAATAATATTCAGAACGAGTCTTCTGTTCAACATTCATTTGTGATACTATTACAAGCTTTCAAATTTACATTCGGTGCTACTCCTTAAACCTTATGAAAATCACTTTAAAGGAAATATTAAATGGCTTTAATGTGGTTTGGATCTACATTGTTTCTCATGATGAGCTTGACTGAGCACAAAGATAAGCTAATTATGAATACCTAACCGTTAGATATTCATAACAATAAAATAGTAAAGGAAAACATCGAAGAACACCGTCTCATAGAAGTTTTCTTTTACCGCATTCGTATAGGGCACACAACAGTATTTTTTGAATGATGTAAGCATTTTTCTTTAGAAACGTAAAAGTACATTATGGAAAAAAAAAAGATTTAGAGATAAAAATTCATATAAGTGGATCTTCCATAGAACCGTACCGAACAATTTAATTTCTAAGCTTCATCAGTTCGTGTAAAATATTCAGTTGGTGGTGTTTTATTGTTTTTTTTTCGTATTTAAATGATCAAGAATATTTTATTGGTATACTTAATATATGTAATTAAACGCTTTATCGATCTTCGTGAAGTTTAGATGGACTAATATGTGTTTCTTGTTTGAAACCATCACGTCGATTACTGTTGCAATATAAGTAGTGGTTTCTATTTCTTCATCTCATATTCAGAACATTTTGTAATGTTATTATGCTAGCATGGGAGAGATTTATCTTCAATATGTCTCACCGAACATCGGATGAGGCCTAAGTAATAGACAATTGATGAGTGCTAATTCTGGTTGAACTTCTTCGACTATATGTTGTCTGGTTCAGAAGATTGTATAACGATAAGGAAGAGTTAGATGAAGACATTCGATGATTGATATCACAGCAGATCATGTCATGTTCAACTGAGATTAATATAAACTCTGAAGTGCAGCACTTCACCAAGACGTGACAGTTAATATGCATAGAAATGCCAATGATACCATGCTTAAAAATGAAATATCACTCTTTTTTTAGTGGTTTTCGTTGATGGATATCTTTGAACTCACACTCCTTAAATGTGCGAATGAAGTTTTCTCTTCTTTTTTTCTACCCCCTCTTGCTTTCTTTATATCCGTTTCTCTAATAACTATGCAGTTATACGCATTATTGAATGAATTTAAATTCATTAAACTATTTAGAGATTACTACTCATGCGAATGTGATAGCGACTTCAATAACACCGGATGAATCGCATTGAAGGAAGCTTTTTTAAGCGTGCATCAACTCCCAAGACAGCATTTATTATGTAAAACGAGTGAGTCGTCGAGTTCATATGATGTGTCACGAATATTTATGTATTGATGCAGCAGATAACTTTTGAATTACTAGCAAGTTACTAATTCAATTTTTTCCACTAGTAGAAATTTAAAGAGCAGGTCACCGCATCCAAATCATCTAATGATGAAGAAACAATACGAGTGAATTAGTCTTAATGTATCATGACACTCTATGTTGAAACAAATTGAAATTACCTATTTACAAGATATCAACTAAGGTCAATGGAAACTAGAATGGGGAGCTCTTAGGTTTTATTTATACTTTTGTCGAGAAGCAATTGCTAAATTATCGAAACAAATCAGAAACAATCGGACGAATCTCGAACAAGAAACACATATGGAGAATCAAATACTCTTTGGGATCAAAGCTTTAAATTCATTTTGATTCAATCCTTATGAAAATAAGGATGGATCACAAGAAATCGCTACCATAAATTTCCTTGAGGATTGCCCACAACACGAGGTTTGCAAGGAGATGATAAAGACACTTCTTTTCACGAAGATCTCTTATAAAATATAGTAATCAGTTTACTATTATTTTTTAACATTCTTATACTACACATTCGAATTTGTAATCGACAAATTGTTTTACATGAATAAGTGCCCTCTAACTGGCATATCCGTTATTGTGACACGGATGTGTTTCGTTTTTCTTAATAGAATAAAAGCTGAAATATATCTGTATCTCGTGTTTTTGTCAAACATAGAGACTTTTATTTATTTATTCTTCAATGTAAAGGTCAATATAGATAAAGTAACACTGCTATACCCGTAAAGATTTTCAAAAAATCTCTATTACGACATCATCTGTCGTATTTCAAATAAAACTATCGTTAAGTAATGGTAGCTGCTCGTGACATAGCATTATTCACAGTTTAGCATAATATAAATTATAACCTAAGTCAACATTGAACATTCATCTATAGAATGTTCTAATTCCAGTTGACTATTCTGATTCGTTGTGTGAAGAAGCCAGGACACGATGTACTTTGACATACACAATAATTAGATTGAATGAGTATCTGATAAACTATTCACTATTATTTTTCTTGTAGTAACATTTCTAAGTATAACTAAATTCCTCGAGTCAAAACACTGAAATCAAATAAACTTGAAGAGTATTTATCAAATTTTCGTACTGCTTTTCGGGCATTGCTAAGACATTCAAAAAAGTATGATATTTTCTAGGAAACGTCAATAAACTAAAGAGAAAAATTGGTCCTACAACAAGTAAAACAGAGAGAAATGGCAAGGATTTCTCGGCAATCTTTATACTATCTTAGTCTTACTCATGCCGATAAGAAATATGAATCGATGGATATGAAAATTCCTTTCACAAAAAAAACTGCGTGAGGTTTTTAAAACCTGCAATTATTACCGTACATTTCGGAAGTTGTAGAAATTTTCCGGAAATGAGCATATTAAATTTTAAAAAAGTGAAAGCTCCATTTTCAGATTTAAGTATGTTCATCTTAGCACCTTAGTCTATAAGGTTATGAAAATTTCAGAAAAGTTCTTGGAATCACAAGAACAAGTTTTGTATTTTGGATGATTTCGGGCATTTGTTCTTTAGATTTCATTTTTCTACTAATAGTAGTAATATAGATATGTTCAAAAACTTGAGTAAAATTTGTTTTCTCATTCCGTAGCGACGTTGTCTCGCATTCTAAAACATTGTTTATATATTCCAAGCTTCTGTTCTGCGTCTAAGATGATAAAGCGCTATACCGGAAATTTCAACTCATCTCCAAAATTTGAATCTAATAATAGGACAGAGATTAGATTCAAAACGATATTTAAGTTCATAATGTGGCAATTCCAGATAAAGCTGTATCAAAACTTTATTTAATTTCAGCGACCTGTATGTCAAAGTAGATTTTTACTGCGTTTCATGAAAACACAGCTGATTTTAAAAGCTTTGACTTTTGTGAATTTTTCGTATATTCATTTTTGATGAATGTATGAACCCCTGTTAATGCACATAAATAGAAATCGGATAAGGTGATTTTCGAGAAAGACAACTTTTTAATGTGATTCTCACAAGATTCTACTCTTGATTTCTTCTCTATGAAGAACAGGGCTGATCATGAAATAAAGATAACCTTTTAATACCTGTAGTGATTATATTTTGAGTACTACAATCGGAAACCACTCGTCTATTTTTGAATTCGTATAAAATTCTAATCATTGCTTGCCCTTTCTTTTTTCGCATCATTAGGTTTCTATCTGTGCGAGATGACTCATCATGATGTTCATGGTGATAATGATAGGTGAGAATGTGAATGAGTGAGACAGACATTGATATTACTACCGTATTCTCTCTCGTCTGTGTCATATCTACCAGTGGCACAGCTAGCTTGTGATCAAAAATACGAATCATAGTCCTATCGATTAATATGATTCACAGCTGTCAAAAGGACAAGTTAAAAAAGAGTAGTCGGTAGAAAAGTACGAACTCTAATTTCCTGTTCATTTGTTCCTTTTTCCTGTCTATTGTACTTAGTTTTGATCGCCGCAGATGACGCTATACTACAGTCTTGCTGGAAAACGAATTAGCTTGATAAGATTTATATCTATACTCGCTATACTGTACTTAGACAGCCTTGAAAATCGAAGATTGAAAATACTAAACTTGAGACAAGATTCATAAGTATAGAAGTATTGATATATTAGACATAGTCTGAACCATCTGTTCGGTATCTTCCTCCAAACCAAAGTACTAGAATGGTATTAGAAATTATTTCTGAATTCTAATTTTATTCGAACCATGATTAGTTTTAGAATATTGTATAAATAGATTTTAAAAACTGTCGAATATATAGAATACGGATTGAGTCACACTCTAAATTACCGATCATGAAAAATAAAAATGTACTTGTCTACCTCATGACTTATGTGTCATTATTGCTAGACTTTTCGCGTCTTTTTAATATAAATAGTACAGCTCAATTGTGCTGTATAAAATGAGAGCAGTTTCTAACAACTAACGTTTTTTAGTTTTTTTCTTATTATCTAATTAATAAACAAATCGATGTCGATGGTCATTGACATCAACGACCGAAGTTCATCTCTTTTAATGGATGGTTTATAAATAATGGGACACTTTTGTTTTGTCTTTTTGAGGATCTTAGGATGTGACTAGAAAAATACGTCTCAAGCAAAAATGATAGAGAATATGATCTTCTACAAAATTCGTTTTTTTTTAAATTTTGTAGAGCTTACTTACCTTTAGATCAGTATTCAAAATACGCTCAGAGGTGAATTACATTTCTGCACCAGTTCTGTACGTCTAATATGTAAACGCGATACGTTGCCACTTCGAGTGAATAAACTTAACATTTTTACGTAGCGGAATCGATAGAAAATTCTATTTTCTATCAATTCCGCTACCTAACAAGGTCATTAGTCTTGTCAATATTAACATACGCTCGTAGTCATTCGAACCAACTTCTTTCTTGTTTTTGAAAAAGAATACTTTTCCATTTTTAATGAACACGCAAACTTTCTGTTTATGGATGAAGCAAGATAGAAATTAATTTTGAACAACCCGTAGTCGAATTGTAACTCGATGGGACTATAGAATGTTTTATTTGTCTTGAATAAAAAAAAACAAAAGGACGTAAAAAATGGGATTTTTATCAAGTCTGTGACTGTTTTTGAATTCAAACTTTTTCTGAAAATCTTGATAATAAAATTGCAGAAAATATGTAAATGAATGTAGAATTTTTCGGAGAATTCTTCGACGATATTAAAATTCAGCAAGGATAAATTATTCGGATAGAGGGAAAATGTTTTCGAATTTTAAGCAGATGCAGTTATGCAATTCACATCTGTGTGTATTTTGAATGCTACTTCTAAGGTAAGTAAACTCTAGACATTTAAAATAGCAAGTTTTGCAGAAAATCACATTGTATATCATTAGTGTCTGAGACTGATTTTTCTAGTCACATTCTAAGATCTTCAAAAAGACAAAACAAAAGTGTCCCATTATTTATAGACCATCCGTTACATTAGAAAAAACTCTCCTAATATTGTAGAGGTACGGGTCCAGTTTCTTAAATCTTAGTTGATATTTTCATTCAAGCCACTCTTCTTTAAGAATGGTTTTAAAAAAAGTCTGTGATAAAAATTAATACAATCACCTTTTTAATTTTATTTTCTCTGTAGAGAAATATTTTTAGAGGTAATCTCTAAATAAATATTGTATATGTATCAACATTTTATCCGCATCGTTCATACAGTGCAAACTATATTTTCCTCTACTTGCACTTCGTGACGTATTGCTTTGTTTGAATTTGCGACTATTACTACTTATCACGGCAAACATTTATTGAAAATAAGAAATCGATAGGTTGTCATTGATAATATATGCAACAGAAACTGCTAGTAATTCATATGTGACAGAAACAAATGTGAAAACTTCAGAATTAGTAATATAAGACAGAAAACCAAATATTGATAAAAGTATCATAGTATTACTATCTATTAATAATTAGCAAATAATAATAAAAAATATACGAGTACGCAGCCGAGTGTATAACGAGATGTATGTTCTAAGAAGATTTCTTTTCTTGATCAAAATCTCAGGTATCGATTATGCACGGTTCAGATGCATTCTTATTTACCCCTCTCGGTGTTTTGCGTATTTCTTCCTGAAACTGTATTTATATAAATGTCACATTTCCTTTTGTAAAGGATGCACAAAGCCATTCGAACACAAATTTCCCGTTTTTTCAGATCGAGTCTTCCTACTAGATCTCACAACAAGATAATCAGGTACGAATATGAGGTTCTTCTCGCTAATCTTTTTGAAAACTCGGCTTTCAACAATCGTCCATTCTCGATCTAGACCTCAAGCTGTGGATAGAAGATCACATAACAGAATTTGGCTCGTGTAGAACTTATAGAGAAAAGTTTTAACACCATTTAGCAACTAGTACGAATATGACTTACCTGACTTTTCTATTTAGCTTAACAAATTTTAAATTTCGATGATATTTTATT
Organism: Rotaria macrura; assembly: GCA_900239685.1. Taxonomy (NCBI): domain Eukaryota; kingdom Metazoa; phylum Rotifera; class Eurotatoria; order Philodinida; family Philodinidae; genus Rotaria; species Rotaria macrura. The sequence goes on from OENT01000901.1 coordinate 37,110, forward strand.
AAGGAATTTGAGAGCATAAATAGTGGGTAACAAAGAGAAGTTTTTGTTTGAATAAATACGTAATATATCTAAAAGTAATCCGTAAATCCATTAAGATACCTATGAACTATATGAAATGGCCTGTTCAGTCTCTGTATCTAGTCTCCAAAGAGCGATACAAAATCTTGAATGCATAAATTAGTGCTTTGAAAATAAATCGTTGTGGAATATTCTAGTGTTGATTAGATATAATCTCATAGTTATTCGTTAAAAATAGGAATTTGCAAAATATTTAATAGAATTCGACATGGGGTACGTTGTTGAAAAGAAATGAAGCAGGTGTAGGTCTCGATTTGAGATAGGTATACGTAAGCTAATGCTAAGGACACTTAACATGGCATACCGGTTAACTGTCGTGCAATACTTGAATGCAAATCTTTCATGTAAACACAATGACTCAAATCTTGCATTGAGAACGTTCTTCATCAAATTCCGTTCATTGCCTAGTTTTACAAGTCGAATGATATCTCGATCCCGAGTGTTGAATCAAAATATGTGACATTGCAAAATTATTTTTCATGTTACCTGTCTAGATACATCATATTAGAAAAACGTCAGAGACAATATAGGTTTACGTGCCAGATTTCGTGCAACTATGAAGCATATCGGATTACGTTTAGTGATGTGCTTAGTATGAAAATTGAATAGCTCTCTGGAATCGATATAGTGAAAAGATGTGAGCGATTCTTTATATTGAAACGAAATATTGCTTACATAGTAAATTAACACGATTATATCGTGATTAGTTTGCTTTCTCGATTGTCCAAGTTCTTTTTCTCACAGAATTAGAGAACAGTGACAGCCACCAAATATGCTTCGTCATCGAATCATGCTCTATTTCTCTTACTACGTGTGAAAGTCGAAATGAATTCGTCATCTTTAGTATCTAATTTCATTTTATCTTCCATGTTGACAAGGTGAAACACAAATATTGAGATAAGTCAGTATGTTTGACCAAGAAAGGCAAAATCACAAGCTACGTAATCACGCATTGCAAAAAAAAGACATTTATTGTTTTACGATTCACCAATGCATGTTTCAACGGCTGTGATATTCTATTTGTTCTATGGTATGAATTTGTTGTGAATAAATTCGAATTTTCATGTTGTATGATTAGGCGTGACTGTAACGCATGCTTATAATTGTTATACGTGCTGGAGCGTTTTAGAACCAGGTTGTGGTGAACCATTCAAGCCTAACTCTANCTGGAGTCAACATATTATCAGCTAATTCTAATGAACGGTGCGGAGTAAGTTATTGTATTAGAATAAATCCTGATATTAATAAGATTCTGAGTAGGCTGAGAGAATTACGCATGACGATGGAAGAGAAGGTATCTCTCGCAATGTAGTTGAAGTCAGTTGGTGTCGATTCGGTGAAGATAATTGTCATTCTGAAAGAGAGAATAATGTGACTACCACATTATGTTGTTGTTCATCAGAACTGTGTAATGGATATTCTTTCACTACTGCTACAACAACAACTGCATCCTCGCATTCAAGTACGATTAAAAATAACTCTGCTTTTACTGCTTTCGTTTTATATTCGACGTCGCTGGTTACCATACGTATTCTTTCAAATCTTTTTTTCTAAATATTTTATGTTGGGCAATATTTTAAATAAAAATGTCTTATCATGCTTCTCTTGTAAAATAATGTTATCGATCATTCGTGCTGCGTATTGTGCGTTTATAGCTTAATTTCATGTTTTGGTGGTCTTAAAACACTACTTTAAACACGATTCTAAGAAAATTGTGTGAATTGAAACAAACCCACAAAGAAAAACCAATCCAATGACATACTTTTTTCTCAATAGGTTCACCGTAGAGTACCAAAAACTGAACTTTCATTTCTGAATGTATCACGATTGAATCTTTGAAACGAGGAAAGCTGTACTCAAAAGATGATATAGAAAAAACTTTATTTATTTTTCAAACAAAATGAAATTAAGAGTAATTTGTTTGATTCAACTACGTAATTACTTGTCTTCGTAATAGGCGCTAAATGCAACTGTTGATTCATGTACTTACTAAACGTGCTTCTCTCATGTTAAACAAATATCATTATTCTTAACAGGTTGTTTTGTCAATTTTGTAAATGATGTACAGAGATATCGAGAATCAACTAATTTGTATTCGTCAAGTATTATTATATAATTACATTTTTTTTAACTGAACAAAAACAGATTTAGTTTTATTGCCAGTGGATTTTTTTGTTTGGATAGAAGTTTTTTTAGATAATGTTTGAAATCTTTTTCTCGACCACGACAATAAATTAAAAGTTCGAGATGTCTCGCTCAACTCCACAATTTAGTAATTTTAGGATTTTTCACTCGGATGAATCATACCTTAAACGATATATCTGATGGTAGACGAATGTCCTAGATCTTGTTTCTCTTTAGTGCAACCATAAACAATGCAATATCTGAGAGATATGAGCTCATCAATGGCAAACTGCACAATACTTCGAGTATTGATGTCCGTGATAGACTTAGAAATAAAATAATAGTAAGTGCCGCGTACGCAATGAGAAGTGCTACATTTTCTTCAAAGGACTTTACGAATTTGTTGCTCAGTAACAATATGATTATTTGTCGATTAAAACCAATTCAATTGTTCATGAGCAGCAAGAACAGAAACAACTGAAATCATCCTATGAAAAAGACTTTACAAATGTGTTTTAGTGAAGAGTATTCGAAATGGATAGATAACAAGTTTCATAGTTGGTTACGTACAATTTCAAGTTCGATTGAACTTTCTTTTCAAAAAGAAAATGATTATAAGAATACAGAAGAATTCAAGCGCGCCATTGTGTTTATATCAGCATGCAATATGCCTATCGAAGTATTAAATTCATCTCATGACAAGAAAGATTTGACTCGTCTTCGTTGGCGTTATGTGATATGTACTGCTTCATTCTACGTCAATGCTATCACATGGGGATTTGTTTCTTCGACAGGAATTTTCGAAGATGCATTCAAAACTACTTATCAATTATCATCCTTTAAATCAGCTCTTCCTTGCTCAATACAAATTGCTACTATGTCTGTATTCAGTGTCTTTGCCAGTATATTGACGATAAAATATGGTGTTCGATGGACGACAGTATCCGGAGCGTTAACATCAACTATTGGTTCGATATTAGCAGCTGTTCTAGGATGGTATTGGTCATTTTGTTCGTTCTATGGAGTTCTTGTTGGCGCTGGCCAAGCCTTCATGCTCGTACCTGTAAGTTTCTTATAGAAGAATGAATCTCATAGATTTTATTCCAGGCCGTTTTAGCTATTCCACCTTACTTTCATGTTAAACGCATTTCAATAGCCACTGCCTCAGCTGTAAGCGGTGCATCGATTGGTATGTTTGGAATTCCCTTGTTACTTCAATATCTTCTTGACTCCTATGGTCTTCGTGGAGCAACACTCTTAGGAAGTTGTTTATGGTTGAGTGTAGGTCTTGCCGGTGGCCTTTTCGGTCAAGGTGTAATTAATATTGAACAAGATAATTCTGAAATACTTGCTGAATATTTTATTTCCAAGACAGAGGATGATATTGAACGTTCGACAGTGGGACGGCGTCAATCTAATGTATCGAACGGTGGATTCATTTATGGTAGACGAACGTCCATTCTACCGACAGCTATTCATCATCATAAGAAACAACATCAACGTTTGCCGTCACTCTGTCAACAACATCATACAAACGAGAAGCTAATTATCAATATTCCTATTATTGTGGAAGATGTAAAACCTGTCCTTCGAGATAAATCAAAAAGGTGAGTTGAACTCGTTGATCGATAGCAATTTCAATCATGGAAAACATGAAAACTTACTGAAATTCGATTAATTTACTCTGTAGATTAGGCATCGTTCTTCTCTTATTGCATTGAATAAATTTAACTTTGATGATTAACAATACTTGAGTTTTATTTTCATCGTACGTCTCTCCTACTTGTCTCTCTCGTCGCCAATGAAAAAAACCAAAATCCATTGACAATCGCTACAAATCAAGCCTAGTGTAATTTGTTTCATCTTTGTAACACACTAACACTAAACTTTCGGAATAGGATATTAATGATGATAGATACATGTATGAAATATCTAACTGCCTGTGATCGTTTTTACCATCTCCAGTAAGTAGTGTCTCTTGATCTATTCGCTATTCAACTCTAACATAGAACAAAGGTTCCGAAATCGATCTAGATTTAACTGTCGATTTGAATGTTCAAGTTCATTTCTATCAATATCTTTCAATTCTAACTGAATGCCAGATTGACTTTTTTAATCAAATATAATCCCAGAATAATTTGAAAATACCGATCAACCTGGTAAACAAGTGACCTACGTAATTTAATGAAAATTCGATAACTTTCAATATGAACGCGTTTAAAAACTATCATTAAAAATTCAGAGTTACTTTCTCACTTCTGAAAACGCAACCAAATATTAGCTATGAACAGTTGAATTCCCATACGTTCTACACGTGTTTTTTTTTTCAGTTTCAAATAATTTTTCGAAATTATTCTGACATTGGTGAATGAAAAAAGTGAGTTTTCTCCATCATGTTCTAATTGATAGAAATCAGTCGAAAAGAACTCAAAATTTCTAATTGACAGCTAGTTTTATGTCAATCTCGAAGTGCTAGCTTTATGTTGGATAAAGTCCGGCAACAGTTTCGAATAGATCACGAGAAACGAGCTACGGTGGTGGATAGAAAAAAATTCGCAGGCAATTACATATTTCAAATTGAAAACTCTCAACGTTAATACTATGTTCTATCAATAGACGCACATATACGTTGTTATATTCAACAATCAACTAAAAGTAATCATTTTTAATATAGCTCAGTGAATTCAGCAGCTATTATCATGAAGTCTCGTACTCTTCAATCAATGAATACTAATGCTCATTCATTAATACCTCATAGTGACCATAATCGCTTATCATTGTTGGCTGTTACACAAGCTGTTCGTACAGAAGACAATTCTATTTATAAACAAATTAGTATATCTCAACCGCAAGAACAAGAACAGCAACAATCTCAATTTCAATCAAATTTATCTCAAGATAATCAATATTTTCATTGTAAAATTATCTCTGAAATTTATTGTTTACTTCGTATCAATGTTTTTCGCATATTGATTATTTCAATAATACTTGTTTGGTCATTGGATGAAACAAACTTTTTATTTCTCACCGATCTTCTTAAATCATCTGGACATTCTGAACAACGTTCAACATTATTAATTTCTATTATAGGTGTGGCTGATCTCATCGGACAACTGTTTTTTGGGTATGAAATTTATATTTCTTCGAATGTAATATGTTTAATTCTTTTCTTTTGTTTTTTTTCTTGAAGATATTTGGGTGATGTGGAAAGTATCGATCCATTTATTTTATGGACATGCACCTCGTTTATTGCTGGTTTAACGCTAACTCTAGCTCCATTGGTTGGTTCCTATGGCATTACTGGTTTATGTATAATTTTTGCTATTCATGCTTTCTTTCTGGCAGCTCCGAATGCACTTGGCAATGTTATTATGATAGAAGTTGTTGGCATGCATCGCTATCCTATGGCATATGGTCTCAGTTTGCTTGTTAGTGGATCAACGTCGCTCTTCGTTTATCCGCTACTTGGTGAGTAGAAAATACAAAGAATCAATCAATATTTATTTAAATTGAAAACTTAATCTAGGCTCGTTGAAAGATAAAACACAAAGTTGGACGATACCATTCGCAGTTGTTGGTGCCATTATGATATTAGGTGGTCTCGTGGCAGGAACCATTCCACTGTATACATTCTGTAAGAAGAAAAGAACGAAATCCAAGAAAATACCCATGAATTTAAAATGACGTTTTATAAATTATTTTCTAATTGTCAAATCTTATTGACTTTACTTGCATGAGTAAAAATTCGAAATATTCATGTTCATCATTCTATCTACTGGACATGTAGAAAAATCGTCAACATTTTAATAGTTAATTGTAAATGAATAATGGCGATTTGATAAAAATTATGTTGACTTCCTTGTTTTTCTCCTTTCGCTCCCATTATATGAAAGTAATTTCCGATGAAAAACTTCTCAGATGATGTAATTGATAAATTCATTCATTATAAGAAGAGAACAGAACTTTCCCAGGAAAATATTTTTTCTTTATCGTTGATTAACTTGTTCGTTTCGGTTGAGAATCGTTTTACTACTCATACAGATAACAAAGCATAATACATTGTACGAGCTGAATTTGTAATGCGACGATCAATTTTCTGGCAGAAAATTAATTCTAAACTAAGTACCATCGAATACTTATTTGAAAGAACGAGACATTCAATTTTATTTTATATCAATCTATTTATTTAAGTTAAACAACTTAAGAGAAATAATCTCTGAAGAAATTCGAATAAAATTCAAAAACATACATTAAGATTTTCCAATAGAATTTGTTTTAAAACATTCTTGTTAGATGATTCACTTAGATACAATAGTCTTAAAAGTCACCTCGATCTGATTTTGACACTGACGCTTGTTCATTAGCTGCATATTAAATCATACATTCATGTTTAATACTTTTCTGTCAATGTGAAATGCCATTTTTGGAACAAAATTATTTATTTAAATTTAGTACAACATCAAATATTACAGAAAAAATAAATTCGAATCTGATAATGAAATGAAATAAAATAAAACTTTTATAAAGACATGAAATAACAATTTTTATTGCTATCCTACATTTTAATGATATATGCGAATAACTGTTGAATAGAAACTAAACGACTTGATCATTCGATAATTGACTCAGTCTACTCATTGAATCTGAATGTGCGTATGAAGCTTTTTGTAAATAATCTGTGTCAATATGAATTCTGCTGTGTTCGTTGATTGTTGCTTTTATTTCTGTAGGTTTCTTGCCATGTTCATGTTTTTGTTCGCATTCTATTTTGGCATGAGTTACTAATTGTTCACTTGTTCGATTTCGACAACAATAAATTGCTAAACATTCAGCACGAAATAATTGTCCAAAGACGCAATATGGAATGAAATTCGTAGCTGCATTAATAATAGCAATGAGATTCGCTGTATTATGAAAACGTCTTACGAATGAACTTGATGAGGAATGAAAGAATTTTTTTATCGTTAATTCAAATGACCATAGAATCCAAAGAACTATGGTTGGACTTCGACATAAAAGTAATGCTAATACCATAGCAATAACCATTATTGTTATTGAGTATTTTGAATGACTCGAACGACGAGATTGATGAGTCGTATTCTTGCCCGCATGATTACTATGATGTTTTTTTTTCATACATTTTGCACGAGACTTCCGTCGCTTTAAAGCAGCTATTAATTGTAAATTTGAAAATATTATTATTACTGTTGGCAATGTATAGACAAATACGACATTAAAGAATAAGTAAGACCATCGATATACTCTTCTTCTAGCTAAATCTGTGTAACCCTTTGTAACAAGCATACTATTTTTACTTAGCTTTTCATCGTTTAATGCAATCGATTCATTATCCAAATGAACCATTTGATAAACGCTTGGCATTCGTACAACTTCATATTCAAAAAATAGTGGAATAGAATAAATAGATGCAATTATGAACAATGTTCGAGAAACAATTTTTGCTCTATGTGTTGTGCAAAATATTTTTCCATACAATGGATAACAGATTAACATGTATCGGTCGATGGTAACTGCTGTTGATATCCAAAATGATAGAACTCGACTAGCTGCAGCTAAAGATCCAAACATAATTTCTAATCGACGCAGAAATATTGTTAATGATGTACTTTGTCGAGTTTGAACTAGAAATTCAATTATTCGCATTAAAATTATTGTTATACATGTTATCATGTCTGATATTGATAAACTCGTTAAGTAAACGAATGTCGATAGTTGTGTACTTAATTTTAACAGGACTATAACGGACATTAAATTACTTAATGATCCCAATATAGCAAATGTAAAACTTGCTAATGAAATCCAATAAGAAAAGGGATCGACTGGAGATCTATTGATTGAATTCCATAGAGCATCGATTTCATGTTGTGCCCAAACTAAAACGTTATGTGACGATGTATTACTCATGTCTGAAATATGAAAAAGAAAAAGAAACATTTTTGTTGAAGTACAATCCTAAGTGTTCCAATGAATATTGATGATTTTAATTTATATATTTGTATGCACAGATAAATACTTTTATCAGATTAGTATTGCATGTAGAATTAAGAATTGATAACAATATGTGCTTATTGACGAAGTATCAATCGTTTTCGGATGCTGTTGTTGTTTTTCTGCCTATAGTTTCTCTATCATTCTCACCTTACCTTTTTCTGGTATAGAATCAATGATATTAATGAGCAGCACTGATTGAGTACGTTTCACATTTGGCTAGAGAAATCAATGAAGATTTCTAATAGGGAGCGCAAAAGATCTATTTAGAGGGATAAATATAAATACGGCGATGCCTGTTTTATTCTCTAGATGATTGAGTCTTCTCAATAATTGTTCAAGCATGATGAAAATTCATTTTCCACCTGAACGGAACACTTTTTAATATGAGAAGCGGTAGAAGGTGACTTCTTATCTCTTATATAATGATATATTTTTCTTGAAATGAGAATTTCTATTGGCTGTTGAAGAATTTCTTTCAAAACAAAAAAAAAGCTTTTTCTTCTCGGAATTTTTATTGAATTCATCAATAGATAATTCACAGTATTATTCTCTTCACAATAGTTGACAATTGAAAAACTAGAATATGTTGTTTTTAGGTCATCGAGCGGGGGAAGAAAGCATGAAAAATGTAATTCGAATTTTGGTCGTATGTTTATATTTTAAAAATCGATAGAGAAAAACATTTCCAGGTAAGAATAAGATCAAACAATAAAATCTCTTATAAATAATGTTGTCAATTACATTGTACGTCTTTATTCTAAAGAAATAAAGAAGAGCATAGGTCTCATTTGAAATTTCTGTCTTCCTTAAAAAAGTTAGTCGACTACTTAATAGAATACAGATCTGTTGTACTTATCGAAAGATTTTATTAAATTAATTTGGTCCTACAAAATCTTTCTATTCCACACGAGGAGTTTTTTCTCGCTAGTTTACATAATTCTAACAGCTGTTCTTTCCTCGACTAAAATTAATTAATTTAAGAACAGATTTTTTTAAGAAACTATTTATTCTATGTGTATGACATGCGTTACATAAGAAATACATATAAATATTGATGTATAAATTTCAGGAAGAAAAATGACTACGCCTAACTCGAGCAACATTATAAATTATCGGATTCAAAGGTGATGGTGAAAGGAAGTAGCTCTTTTCTGTTTTTTTCCGATTATAACATCCGTTATTTGAATAATTAGCGTGCATTCATATGCAATTCAGTCTTATTTATTCATTCTACTTCACAAATATAAAAATCGACGTTTTAAACCGATACGATTTTTTGCCTAGATAGCAATGCTTGTCTAATATTCCATCATAAATGCAAGTGTGTCTATAGTTCTAACACTAGGTTTACACATGCTGATAAAAAAGTGGACCGAAAGAGTTCTCATCAGTCGTGTCAGACAACATATACCCCGATGGAACTGGGAAGTGTAGAAATACATAAAAAGCAGTCATCCAATGTCAATGTGTCAATGAATTTTTGAGAAAAAAACACGATGATATGGTTTTCTTCATAATCATACGAAGAATAAACCTTCTGACCTTGTCATTCAATCACTCGATCTCATTTCGAATTGTAATAGAATGTATTATTCATTCAGTACTTAAAAAGACTGACCTTTGCCAGCCATTAAACTCTTTCAAGTGTCTTTCTGTTTGATCGATGTAACTAATTCCAGCAAACTGGAATGTTATTATTTGCAAGAGTACTTAGCATATGTAGATTTTTGGTTAGTCTATGTAATGTTGTTTTTTTTAAATTTGACCACGTCTATTTTAACACAATGTAATTTGTGATGCCGAGAAAACTCCGAGTCAGAGAACACACTTATTGTCATTCATGTAGAAAAATTATGGAAAGCAACACGTGTTGATTCATCAGGAATTGTCTAATATGAAATTACTATTTATACCAATGAATGTTAGAACTTGCATGAGTAATTTCTTTTTTTCTTCTGTGACATAAACAAGATATTGAAGTAACATCACAATCAAGGAATCGAACTGGAATTTCTTAGCTATTTGCACTATTAAGCCTATTTTTATCTATTCATACAAAATAAAAGTTCCACAGCTGATGCTAAAATACTGAATTTTATCAACTACTTAATAGACTTCGAATATATTTCAATTTGATGATGTTAAGAAGAAGAGTAACAAATTTTTTCTCTCCATTCTCAAGACATGAAAAAAGACAAAACAAAAGAAAAAATAACTGAATGAGCTACAGAGTTCTGTTCTATTTCTTGTCAGAATAAAAGGATGTTCTTTCTATTGCCTGAAGCCATTATTTCTATTTCCATTCGAAAAAAACAAAGCTAATGCTTTTTTTCTTATGATTGAACAGCGTCAATCGTTTTCATTATTTACCGTTCAATTATCTTGACGGTATCATGATCAGTTTCTGTTATTAGTAATTGCTTATCGCAACTATGAAAAATATTTTTGCTCTAATTGTGCATAAGAAGGAAGGTCTAAAAATATTATGAGGGTTGATTATCAATGAAAGTCTTCATAACTAAGACATTGTCAATAGAACTCTCATGAAAATTAAAAAAAAGACGTCAATGAAAATAATGCAATGAGTATGAAAATTATGCGACACAGGACTCTGAATAAATTGAACAATTTTGTTTTGTGTTTGAAATCATTTCACTAAACTTTCATTAAATTATTCTTCAGTCATTCGTCAAAGAATATTTTGCTTAAATAAGCTTCATCCCTTATTCTTCAAGCATACTTTCTTCGCTCAAGTAAAATTTAATGTATTGATGTTTGTTCAATAGTCTAATTGCATGTTTTTATATGTTGCATAGATATTCTTCAATTTTAGTCGGCTAGTTTTCTTGTTATTGTGAAAATCAATTCAACAAATGATTCAATTACGATTGACGAGTAGAAAATACTAAGATTTTCAAAATTTTACTGATACTGTGATTCATTGAAGAAAATTTTGGAACTAACATCTACCGGTTTTCTTCGACATGTATGAGAAAATTCTGCTTATCCAAGCGCAAGTTTGTGCATAAAATATTTACATTCATGGCGTTAACTGTGAAATACTATTCGGAACACAATTTTATGTGTGCTAATTTGAAGAGTGTAAACGATGTGTTTGTTTAGAAATGAAAGCAAACAAGAAAAATCACCTAATTTGTAGTAGGCAAGTTGCTTTTTGCTCGCTGTACTTCTCTCTCAGCTCTTCGTTCATGATCGATCTCGTAAATATTTGCATTGAAATCATGACACAATTTATCAGCGCATGGAAAATTATATTCCTCAATGAACGTTTTCAAAAGAAAAGTTTGTTAAAATAAAAATACGGACTATTTTTCCGCTTAGTTTTGTGCTTTACTAACTCAAGCAATAATGCCTTAGTGTATAAATTCTCTCTTTCTAACAGAAAATAAACTAATTTACTGGAAAAATAAATGAAAAATATTTCTAAAGTAAAATAATTCTCTATCAATGCATGACGGAATTGATATGTTAAACTATGTCTGCGTTCGTCAGACTTAAGATAAAATGAAATTGTCTTGCTTAATCTACGCTATCCGTTGTATTTAATCATCGCGTGATTATCGTTGAATGCGTGAACACATATTTTAACCATACTCACTCTTATCATCGATTGTTAAAAATGAATCTAAAGAGAAATAGCAAGCGTCTATTATTGAAAGTTTTAACAAAAAATTATTCACCGCGGGAATATGAAAGCTTGAATATAAATTTGAATTGCATCAATCAAACATAGATCAACTATCAAATAGAAGATTTTGTTCTGTGTTATAAAAATGACAAGAGTGAAATGAATGGAAAAGTTATATATTCTGAATGTAAAATGTAATTTTAAATAAAACGATGTGCGTGTCTTTTTATGCAAAAGTCATTTGAAATAGTCGTTCATTTTCCTGAATTAACACATTCGAACATGACCAAGAGTATAATCGTTAAACGTTGCATGTACACATGTCTGCACATATTTTACAAAAGAATTAAAACAAAAAGTAAATAATAATTAATAGAAGTAGAAAATTTCCTTTTGATTCTCATGGAAGGAAAAATATGAATGATACTTACACATGATAAAAGTCAAGTTAATCAAATATATGCAATGAGCGGTTCAGAATGATGCCAGTATAGAGTTTTTATTCGCAAAGTTCATTTTTATAGGCTAAATCTTTTTCTGATTAACCTTTCAAATTTATGAGAATAGATTTTGTATCTAATTCCATATTAAATTTAAAATAAAACATAATTTCAGAACATAATCGTATCAACATTTGCATGACCTATTTTTCTAATTTATCAAGAGATAATTAAAAAAAAATATTTCTGCGGATTTCATGGAAGATAATAATCAAAATAAAGATATAATCCATCAATATCTACTCTGACTCAGCGCTCATATTTATCATTGGAAGAACGACAGCCAGGTGTTGTTAATTGAAGTGATCCCTTCTTCTCGTTCCTGTTTACTCAATTAGTGTAAAGGGCATATCTTGTATCTGTTCTATGATACAGAAAGTCTTCGTATGATCTAAATTGTTTTTGTCAATATTATTGTTTTCGAAAAAAAATATCTTTCAAAAGATTAGTTACGATATTTCATGACAGGTGAACGATTCGACCCGTGTTAAATGATACCAATCGATTGATCGTACAATGCTCGAATCGAGAAACAACGATGATAGCAAAGTAACTGTCAGAAAAAAATATTGATCATGTGATATTGATAAACGACGTATAGCCTAAGGGATGCAGCTTCGTACAAGCATATGTTTGAAGAAACATAAAAACTCGTTGGTGTTTACTAATCTTCTCTTCTTTCTGTAGCTGTGCTGTATTTTTTATGTTATTCTTGCCATGTCTCTGTGATGATGTAGGCATATAAATCGAGCGTTTATATAACGATGTTTTTTTTTGTTGTCTTTTACAGTCAGGAACTTTGTAGCAGTAATTTCTTTTGCTTTTCATTCGAATAAGATTTAGATTAAAGTTATTTCTTAGTTTCATACGTGTATTAAAAATAAACCTTACTTTACTTTTCCTTTCATTGATAATAGGCTTAGATGTACGGCTTGTTCGTTGTCTGATAGTATATGACATAAGTTTAGCGTAACTATGATGACGGTTCGATTTCGTCCGAAATAAAGCTGAACAGCCCTGACCGAAGAAAGACTTGAGATTTTCTGCTTCCTAATTGACTCTAAATGAATTTCTTTTAAGTAGTTTTAAGTAGATGAGTTTTGAAAGTAAATCGTTGCATAGTGTTTATATTCGATTATTTGATTAGTACTTGTTTATATCGTCCATGTGATAGAAGGATATCATTATCAATTAGGATGAAGAAAGCTATTTTCAACGTCATGAAAGGTGTCGTTTGCCTATCTACAATTAACGAAAACATTGATCGTCGTTCGTCATCATATTGCGTAGCTTTGCATTATACATACATCGTCATACATATTACTGATGGAAATACAACAAAGAAGAGCATATCAAAAGAGAAAATACTCCAGTCTACTCTCGTTGTTTTTCTCTCGTATTCTTTCTTAATACCGATAGCATGATTGTTTGATAAATGATATATCCCACACAATCAAACCAATACGATATGTTATCGTTAAGGTTATATTTATCGGAAGCTTTACTTGTTATTCTTTTTTAATTCTACGTATAAATCCGATGGATTCTAATATTAAGCATTGTATTTTTAGAATATTGTATTTTACTTGCATTCATCAATATGTCATCAAGACGAAGCTACTCGAAAGAGTCTCGTTCACACTATTCTCGTTCATCATCGTATAGTAATGATCGATCAAGTAGTTCAACTCGTCGTCGTCCGTTGAGTTCTCTTTTAATGGAACGAGATTTTTCGTCTCCATCACTTGCTGTTAATCTCAATGATGATAAAGACTTTTTTGAACGTCGCTCAAGAAAATTCTTCGATGATTTTGATCGCCGACTTCGCTGGCGTTATGATGATGATGATTTTTTTAATGAGCCATTTTTAAAATCTAACTTTGGAGACAGTTCATTTGGTTTCGAACGTATTGTTCCAATAAATGTTCGAAATAATCAAAGTTCAGTAATGACAACAACAGCACGAAGTATACCAGTTCAATATATACCATCAGCAAGTGATCGGCATGAAAAATTTTATAAAAAAATTGAAAATAATACGAATTGGACATCGAATTCGTTTCAACGTAATAATGAAAGCTTGCAAAGTATGTTCTATTTATTTCATGTGTTGAATGTGTTTTTCTTATGTAACGATTTCAGGACGGGAAAATCGCATTGCAACTGCTGATTGGCCACCGAAACCAGGTAAGTTTAGAATAGTAGAACAAGATGAACATTGATTTGAATATTGGTTTTCTTCCACGAAACGAATTCTTATTTCTCAGCAGAGACTCCAACACGTAAACGAACGAGTATGACAATATTCGTTCGACCACCTCGTAGGTGTCTGTGTTAGCATGACATATTGTGAAAAGAAAATAATGATGCATGATCTCATCTTAATTTTATTTATATGTAAATAATATTTTAAATACTTTTTAGAAATTCAATATTCAGATGTATCTTATCATCAAAGAACTACATCAACACCACATTATCCATCAGCGAACAGGGCAAATTATTATTAAAGAAAAACACTTATCTAGATGCACTACTTTTTTTTTTCATCTTGTATGCTTTAGTATCTATTTCAAACTAACATATTGATTGAGGCTTTTTCTTTTCAATTTGCTTAATTATTTTGTATTTTCACTCAAAGTATTTTTATGACTAATTATTTTTATTCAATTTTGACCAATTAGTTTTATATAAATATATTCATTTATTTATTTTGATTAAGGCTAAATAAGAATAATGAAATAATTGTCGAAGTTTGTATTTATATTTGCCGTACGCAATTACTTTTTCAATTCTATTTTTTGATATTCATCGAACAT
The DNA here is from genome assembly GCA_900239685.1 of Rotaria macrura. NCBI lineage: Eukaryota > Metazoa > Rotifera > Eurotatoria > Philodinida > Philodinidae > Rotaria > Rotaria macrura. The sequence goes on from OENT01000901.1 coordinate 52,292, forward strand.
GATAATTTGATCATCAGGATAACTAAGAATTCGTAGCGTTTTTATATTATCTGTCTCCATCATACTTTCGATTACTATCGGGGGGTTATTTATTATCACCATGTCATTACATTCAACTGTTTATCAATCTACATAATACTTTCCTTCTATTTTTTCGTTCTGTCTAGAAACGTATGCGATTACTAAAGTCATATTTGAAATTAAAACCAAGAAGAACTCACTCGAACGTTAAGAAAAGTCTTGATGTTTGATATCGTTGAGGTTTGTAATCGTTTTTATTTTATTTCAAATATGTCTGTGACTTCGGAAACAGATTTGCTCAGCCAAACAAAAGTAGTTCGGATGCTGATGGTGAAGGAACTCTTAAACTTAAGAAATATTATTTCCGAAATAACTCGTTTTCTTCTTAGGAATAAAAAAGAGAAATATAGTTGCATTGAATATTAAAAAAATGAGCTGAAAAAGCGATAGGTTGGTGACAAACATTTTGCATACGATATGAGTAACGACAAATGAGGAGAGGTGGCGTTGGTCGACGGAATGAATAATTTTAGTCGAAAATTAATTGTGTATAAATTCATGAAATAATTTCTTTCCCTTATGAAATAACCTGAAAATAATATTTCTTTTAAAAACCAATATTAAAATTCCCTCAACTTTATTCAACAAAGATGAGTCATAAATTCCAATACATGTGTTACCGTGAGTCATAAAAGACAGCGAAGAAAATTCTTGTTGCACTAATAGTGATTGTTATCTAACATCGAAGAAAAAAAAAGTGATGATTGAATTGTCTTCAGCTACAACGTCATCATCATTTTCACAAATGGGATTAGTTTCATCACCAACGCGTTCAGTTTGTTCAACTACAAATTCTTCAAATAGTCCAACGGTCGTCGTACCAGCACGTGTACATAAATTTTCTTGTCCAGAAATCGAGAAGCTTAAACAAAAATATCGTATACAACATACAAGTTGTTTTACACACTTGCAAAGCCTTCTTAATAAAAATCGAGTATGATCATCTTCATCCCCATGTTGCCATGTATTTGAAAGACAAACCTTTTGAAAATTTAGATAGCCAAATGTCGTGAATGTGGCTTAGATGAACAATGTCGTATATGTTTAGAATGCTCATTGTGTTTATGCCGTCAACATGCTCAACATCATGCTCGTTTATGCTCCCATCCACTCTCTATTGATATAAAACGTCTTTTCGTTCATTGCTACATATGCGGTGACGTTCAATATGATTCAGTTTTTGAACGTGCACGGCGAAAAATTATTTTACTTCAACAAAATCCACCGAATGTCTCACCTTCGTCGTCCATCATTGGAGGTAACATCATTTAAATAAGATAAGAAAGAAATTATTGATTCTCGTATTTTTCTCTTGTGACAGGTATTTGTGGACTTCTTAATCTCGGTAATACCTGTTTTATGAATAGTGTTTTACAAGCTTTCGTTCATGCTCCTGGTAAGTATATCAGTGATCATTGTCATAGTTAATTTCCATTTGACAATAGTTCTTCGTGATTGTTTTCTGTCGGAAAAACAACATCATTGTGAATCGAAAGATACGAATCATACATTTAATAATTGTATTATGTGTCAATTGCGTCGATTGTATCACCATGTAAGCTTATTTAAGAATCAGAAGATCGTTTATTTTTATAAGAATGTTCGACAACAGGTTCATCAAGGACAAACGACAAATGAACCGTTTGTTCCATCACAATTACTTTATTTGATATGGACACACGAAAATCATTTAGCCGGTTTCGAAGAACAAGATGCTCAAGAATTACTCATGGCTTTATTTAATATAATACATTCACAAAATTCAAATGACAACAGTAAGAAAGAGAACTATTTGATTTCTTCTTCGTTCATATTATAAATTGTTTTCATTTTTAGCGAACGATGAAAAGTCATGTTCTTGTATTATCGATCGATTTTTTAAAGGTGCTCTTCAATCTGAAATAACATGTTCTCAATGTGGGTAAGTTTCATTTGTTTTTTATACTCAATTCAATGAAATCTCTCATTCGGAATTAATATTTTAAAGAAACATCATTGTTTTCGAAAGCGATTGTATTCATTAGAAAGTCTCTTGGAAACTTATGAAAGACACGATCATCAAATATGAGACTAGTTTAAGATAGTTATAGAAAATCTGTTGAAATCAGATTTTTCTCATAAATGCTAGGACCTTAGAACGCTAGAAAATATCTAGGGTTTGTTCACATCTTCTATCGCTTTCCTTGTAGCTCAATGCAAAGGGTATTATGAGAACTTCAAGAAAAATCTTTTCTATCGTCGAGGGTTCTTGAGAATCTTATAGTTCATGGAAATTCTCTCTTTGTTCTCATTCAAATACTACTGGCACGATCTAGATCCAGAGAGATATATTCGACTAAGTATTACTTAAATCGAGCGATAATTATTAAAGGCACTACTTCGATTGATGTTATTATCTTTCAAATCCATCAACACAGGAACAAATAAAGAACATTTATTCTAGATGACATTTACGTTACATGACAAGGATAATTAGATCCTTTTTATGACCGAAAGTTTAGGTCGAAGGGGGAATATTCTATCTCAGATGTTGTCCTATTGACGACGTCAGAAACCTCTCAAATCGGTATAAAAGAACACACTACTCTTGACTTCGTGCCCCTTGTTTTAGAAATCTATGACAAAGAACTTCTTATCTCAAGAGATTGTCTCGTCAATTAAAAGAGAAGGATTCATTTCTTTACATAGAGTTTTATAAAGGAAATATTATTTGAAGAGGAAAAGTTTTCTTTGGTTGAATTTGACTTTAAAAATCTGTTTTCCAAGAAAACAGTTTCTATCTCTAATATTTGTTAATGAACTTTGTCATTTCTTCTTTTCAACATAGATCTGTTTCGACAAAGAATGATCTTGTTCGAGATATATCTCTTCAACTACCACTTTCATCATCAAATGGTATGTAACAATTAGCTTACATTTGGATTCCAATAAAGTTTTCATTGTGAATATTCATCCGTGTAGTTTACTTTCTACTACTCCTCTTCAAAAAGTCAATTGTTATTTCATTGTAACTAAACAAACAGATCTATCAATCGTTGCTAAATAGTACAATCTAATCATTGTTTTCTCTATAAAATCTATGATAAATAAAAATTTACCATGACTTCAGTTAAAAGCTCAAATATCTCTTGCGGGCTCCACTTGTTTAGTCAATGAGGTGAACATGTTTTCAAGTATTAGACAAAAACAAACACAAACTCTTTTCAACTTTAAAACGAAGCGGATGATCTTGCTGACTTTCGTTTCTTCATAACTGACACGATGTATTTTTCGTTAACTTAAATAACAACAGCATTCATTTTGAAGATAATCTAATTCTGTAAGATGCCTATATTTACAAGAATGTCCTTGGAGTACATCTCTCGTTTCGCAGTCGAATCAAACTATTCTCGTTAGAAAAAAGTCGATTTCGCTAGTCATGGTTATTTCATTGTTATGATGCAATATTCTATTTGCAGATGAATCATTTCCATCATCGTCGTTTTCTCTAGAAAACTGTTTATGGAGGTATGATCAAATACTGATGAATTTCGATAGAAGATAATTTCAATTTTTGTATTTAAAATAAAGATTCACACATTCCGAAACATTAAGTAATTTTTACTGTGATATATGTCAAATGTCAATGACAGCCAATATAAAACTAACAATATCTCAAGCACCGATTGTTGCTTGTTTTCACCTTAAAGTATGAAATTTTCAATATCTTTCACTCGGATGTTAATCTTGATTTTTCTTCGTAGCGTTTTCAATATGTAAAAAAATCTCGATCGAAAATGCGTAAAAAAATCTCAGCACATATATCATTTCCTGATGAACTTGATTTAACACCATACATGACAATGACAAATTCAACCAAAGAAAATAATAAATACGATTTATTTGCTGTTATCAGTCATTTTGGTTCATCTGTTGAAACAGGACACTATATGTGTTATGTTAAACTTCAATTACAAAATCGATGGTGAATATAAAAAGAATACCAATGACGTGAACTTCATTTAGGATGAATAATTCTATTTGTTGTTTAGGTTTCGATGTGATGACCATTGCGTATGTGAAGTATCGGCAGAAGAAGTATTCAAAAGTGAATGGTTTGTTAAAAAAAAAATATAAAAATGTTTTCACAAGAATTTCTTTTTATTTCTTTTTTGTTTTAGTTATCTTCTGTTCTACCAACGTATCATGGTGAATCCAACGAGTTAATTTCACTTTTCTTTTGTCTTGTACTCTTGATTTCTCTTTTTCTCTGAATTTGTTGGTCATGTGTTCTCTGTTCGGTTTTGTTGTGTCTTCTTCTTTTCTTTTTCGATAAGTCTTTCTCGTTTTTTTTTCTTTTTGACGATCAGATGAATTTCGCTCAGCAACAATGCAGAGAAAAAAACTTATATGAAATGTTTGTGTGCATGTGTGCATATATATATATAAATACATATATAAATATATATTTCTCTTCAGATTAATGAAATATACAGGTCGATATCAGAAAACATGTCTGCCATTACAAAAAAGAAACACGTCGTAAACGAAGCACTTCAACGTTATGAATTACCTGATGACAAACATTATATTGTTAAGGTAAAAGACAGGACAACAATTCTCGTTTGCAATCTAAATTCGATATAATAACAAGCTGTATCGATTGTGATTCGTAGAATTTTAAACACGAAATTTTGTTGTCTTGGTTATTTTTTCCTGACTCATTAATTTTAGATAAATCACCCTATTTCTAATACGAATTCGAAGTTAAATATGGAATAAAATTTCAACGTTGCAATAAAAACATATCACTATGTTACTTGGCACTGTTTTGAATGATGATTTCTAATGTAAATTAATTTCTATTCAGCAGACCCTAAAAGATACTTGATCATTGTAGATTGAGTTTCAAGTTCGAGTCAACATCTTCGTTATACTTTTCTCGAATAGAATTTTCTGCATTATTATAAACAACATACTTTTAATTGCATCCGAGTTGATCAACGTTATATGCTGCGGAAATATTACCTTTGTTTATGAATCTTTTAACTCTTTGGTGCTTTGTTTTTTCTTTCGCTGAATCGAAATTCTACTGATAATGTGATATAGCCGATCGGACAAATACACTTCAATATAGTTATTGATGAAAGTGAAAAACAAAATAGAATGATCAGCTAATAATGAAGCATGGCGCCAACAAAGTCATTTCTGGTTTTGATTACGCAACTTGAAACTTGTAGTAAATCTGTCATGAAAACAATTTTCTATCAATATTATCCTACTAAAGTGAGCATCATCGTCATCTACGAAATTTCTTTAGAAGGGTTCATCAGGCAATTGCCAAACTTTGAGTTTGTATTTATTTTATTGAATTGAACAAGATTTAAAGTAGATTATAACAATAGTAACGATCACTTGCAAACGATATTGAGTCATAATCAAGTCTTTTATACGTATGACTACATATTATTTGAAATAGAAGAGAAACAGTTGTTCTTATTCCACAAATTGTATTCGAGTAATTTTATCAAGTAATAGTTTCTTATTGCAATGTGAAATAGGAAACATTCAGCATAGTGTCTAGTGTTTGAATATAAAACTTACAACGCCACGTAGAGACGGAGGTGATTTTACATGACAGATCTGTAAAATTAGAGTGGCATAATTGATTTCGTTTTTCAAGATTTATATGCTAATTAACTCACTGGACAACTGATCACATTGATGATTGCTAGACATTGATGATTGATGTACTAACTATTTTTCAAAGTGCGGATTAATTATTTTTAGAAAAATAGAGTCTTCTTCTCTACTGATATTATCATAGGAGATTATTCGAACTAATCAAGAAATCTCCTAATTTCAAAAGAAAAACGTTGTCAGGTAGCACGTGGATGGAAAAACGAAATTCTTTTGATTGTTTTCTAAACACGATGATTCATTTGACTGAGAAGCAGTTTTAATTGAAATTGTTTCTGTAATGATATCCTTCCTAGATTAGCACAATGTACAGTTCTACTGTTGCGAGTTGCGAGTATTACTACTAATGATTAGGATTATCTTATCAACCTAGTAAATCAGCTTCGAAGTCATCTTCTGTCATGATACAACATTGGAACAACGTGTCTTTTTAAGAAAGAAACATTCCACTTTATGGAAATTCGAGAATTAGATATTTTACCTATGCTAAAATTACACAATCACCGGAATCTCATGAATTTTCTAATGAAACTCAATGTTTCTTTCTCGAAATACCACATGTTTGAAAATAATGTCGAGCTTGAGAATGTCCTGTGTGAAATGCGACTAGTGTCTTTTGATATATTCAATAACTAGACAAAAGCACATTCGTTTCGTTTAAGAATCATGGGAATTTCAAGTGCGTTGAATTTCATATGAATATGTACTTCTTACGTTCTCTCTAGAAATTATAATGTTCCTTCGATGTGAATGAACTTCGGTGACGTTGATAGAGAAACCGATTGTTTCTTTTTTGTTTACACACTATGAGCGTACTAATGCTCCATAATATTGACTTTGACGGTTCATTTCGCTTCATGTAGACAAATAAAACCTATCCGACTTCTAAGAATTGATTCACTTAGTTGTTAAGGAAAAAAATCTCTTGTTACTAGGAAATTCGACTGAGGACACCTTGTAGCTATATTAACGATCAAAAGCTAATAATCGAAAAAAATGAATTTTCATGCTCGATATGATAAGGTCAAGAATTTCTTAAAACCATTTTTGTAACAAGTATTGAGGATAAATTCGGGAATTCATTAAGAACAAAATTAGAGCCCGCAAATGGAAAGATTTTAGCCTATGGGAGTTTCATGAATTCTATATTAACAGAGAAGAGTAATATTTACTCATAGTGGAAATTAAGTTGCTAGGGAAGTTCTTAAGGGGTTTAATATATAACTCGGGATTCTCTTCTTATAAACATGTTTACCAGGGATTTAAAAGCGGGCCTTATTTTGTATCCAAGCTACTTGATTACATCTATTGCAATTGTCTTCAGACAAATCACTTGAAATCTATTACTTCTTTAGATAATTGCTCCACGTGGAAATAATTTACATGAAGTAATAACACCAAGTGGAACGACATTTCTTGTTAGTATGCCAACAAAGTTTCGTCAAACAATATTTATTAAGCGAGGCAAGATTCTGTTTTTGCTTGATTTTCTCTCTGAAATAAAATTTCTTTCATTTAGGTGATTATGTACTCGTCGAAGATATTGAAGAAGGTGATAAAGTAAAAGCAGAAATCGTGCAAATTTTATTTAAACAAAATATTAAATATATTCAATCACAAAATTGTTGGTAAGTCAGCAATGAAAGAAAATATTGATATCATAGTGAAGTCTTTATTTAGGCCAAAGGAATTTCAAGACGTTGGAGAATTGGATGTGAAAGAGGGAACATCAAAAGATGATATGATGCCACCATCGGAGAGCGACGAGGAAGAAGAAGAAGAAGAAGCACCAGTAAATTCGTCGGAAACCAATCCTACTGACTGATTATTGTTTTTTTTTTTTTATTGTTTTGCGTTACAGTTTTCACTAAACGGAAAAACATTTTTTTATTTTATTTTTCATTGTCACCAATTAATTTACTAACAAATGAAATAGCAGATGATGAAATTATCCAATCGAATTTTTAGTATAGTTCGAACGACACAAGGCAAAACATAAGAACACAAAAATCAATAACATCACCTATTGTACGACGTAAACACACTGCAGAAGTTTGAGTACCACTAAGAAAATGACGTAATACTTAGCAACAATTCTTTTCCGATGTACTCATACAATTCTAGAGAGTAAAAGCAAATGACGACAATCAGCACAAGACGAGAATAAGAAACAAAAGTTAAAAACAGAAAAAGACCTCTCAAAAACTCATTGTTCAAACGACAACAGCGGATTCACTGGTGGATCGGATTTCGACTTCAATTTGATGAAATAAAAAATTAACATGTAAAACTAGACTAAGAGCTGTTAAAGACGAATGTCTCAAACTCGATTCGTAGACAAATACAAGTCGATGTACATCAAACTGTTTGTTTTGATATGAAGATTATACAAATCTATGCCTGAGTAGAGAACTAACATTAAGAGGCTATGTGTATAAATATTGGATTCATTTCCAAAAGCATTTAGATGAATCACCTGAGGCTGATTCATATAGACAAACATGGACAGCATTTTAAATACCAACAGACCCGGCAAAAACAAACTATAGGAGTATGGGTCTCAGGAAAAATAACAAATTTGCAAACAGACTTTATAGGAGAGCTCACCATAGATAATCTAAAATTCATCTCATTCATGAATGCACAAAAAAAGCCTATTTTTGTTTGTTCAAAACCACCTCTTCCCCACTCGAACACTTTGTTTTAAAATACTTTCCTGACGTGTCATCATAACTTCCTTCTTTCTTATTCTCCTTCATCCTTTTTTATGTTGTGAAAAACGGTGATGTTCTAAGTGTTAAGCCAACAGTGGGGAAAATGAAATATATGTATTAATAAAAAAAAGTCGATCTACGCCAAGCATAAATCACTCACACCATCAATATGATGCATGTTGAAGACAAAAGTTTCTAGACACGATTTTCATTTTAAAATGACTGTTTTTACTGAAATCTATGTAGATATTAATTAATATTATTTCAAGATACACTAGATGAAGCCTCATTAATTTCGGATTCGGTAAAACTTAGGGTTACATGAATTTCGACCCTGTCCGAAAGTGACCTCATGTTCTCAAAAAAAATTTATATTTTTAATTACTTGCTGAATATCGTGGTGCTGAGCACTACGACGTACCGCTCAGCACATCAGTATTAAGCAATACATTTAAAAACCTGAAGTTTTTAATTAATTCCTAACTATGCTAGTGGTGAGCATAACGCTGTCCTACTCATCAGTACGATATTCAGCAATTAATGAATAAAATAAAATTTCTTTTTGGGAACATGAGATAACTTTCTGACGAGGCCGAACTTTGGGTTTCTCAAAACTTACTGGGTGAGGAGAATGTCCATCTTAGAATTTCTCACGCTGAACTATAGACCACTCGAGGAAATCAAGATTTTAATAAGTTTCCATCAACTCAACAGTTGTCGATATTGTGAAGAAATCAGATTTTTCATACGGGATCTTTGATTATTTTACAACTCCAGCATTGCCATTAGATTACTCTTTTGCTGAGATGAGTTTTAGTAACTGTTTGAAGATTTTGATAGACTTCAACAGATTGCAGCAAAGACGTCCTACGATCAATTAGGCTTCAAGTGAGGTAAATCTACCACTATTATTGACTTTCTCAGAACATTTTCTGATAGTCAATATAGCCATATTGATATTCACTAAGAAGTTTTATACCAGCCGTTCATTTCGGGTAAGTCTTTACGTAATATTGAATAGTCATTGATTTAAGTTTCTCGGTGATCGTTTTAGCTAAACTTCTAGCAACAATCAGATACCTGAACGAACAAAAACAAACGTCAATTTTAGATGAAACGAAATTCAAATTATTGTTTCTAATGTTAATTTAGAACTAGTATCTTCAATTTTTCGTCGCATTGGTTTAAGCGATTGTGAATTAAGAAAAACAATAGTATTGTATGTATTAACATCGACTAGATTTTTTCCATCGTGAGCATATTGTATTGATGAATAAAGGGCATTCGACGAGAGAGTTACTTCCAACAATTGTCACCGACTTAGACATCGATAGACCTAATTTGCCGTTGTATGATACGACACAATAGGTTAATCAGTAAGCATTAGTTGATTCAGTTTATGTATTCGATAAGATACACATAATAACTACTGAGTTATCAAATATGAGCATAGGACTCGTCTTTTATCTGAAAATTGTCGAGGCTGAGAATTTACTTTGAAGAAGATTTGTTGAACTTTGTATTGACGGTTCAGTATATGACAAATTTTACTTTGAGATTTAGCTAAACCCATGATCGAAAACGATGAATACATCATTTTCGATATCTGTTGCCTGAATTTTCTAAATAAGCTTTAGAAAAATAAGCAATTTAGTAGATAAGATTTTTGAATTGGCAATACCTGAAAACAAAATTACTTTTTAACCATTCGAAACATGTTCTTATTGCTCAAATTAGTTCTCGTAACTCTTCTATCATTTTTATTAACTTAATTATTTTCAATCTGTTCATTAATCGGCAAATAGGATTACCATAAGCTAATAGAACTATTTATTAGCATCTCATAGTACCATGACAAACTTTGGCTGTTATTCACTACGTAGTTAAGAGAACTATTGCTTTTTTCTAACAAGAAATTTTGTTATGAATGAATGAGAATCTTGTCTCTTTCCGTGTACAGTTACATTAAATAAACTTAACTAAAGATTTTATTTTTCCAGAAATGATTTTAATCGGTTTTCTTTTTAATCTCTCGATCAAGTTTCCTTTTTCGTTACATATCATGATTAATACTTACACTAAACTACGCTTCTTCTCGACAACGTACAATGAATACTATGAATCATGTTAACGAATAGGCTACTGAATATCTACGTAGGATATGTACGTATGTGCAGTTCTTACTAGTGAAATATTTGTTTTTGATAAGTTTCAAAATGTTTCTATATGTTCTGGTTAAAAGAAAACAACAAAAACTCTTCTAATTCTTGAAAAGACACAAGTAATTGCATATAAATAAAAGATTAGACGTTCTTCCTTTTTCGTGCTATTCCACAAGTAATTATTCATCGAATGTATCTACTCAAAAATTTTCATAGTAGTAAAATCAATTGAAGTAACCAATTCCTTTTGTACTTCTTTTGTTTTCAATCAAGAGAGAAAGTAAATGATTTAAAAACTAAGAGAAGGATATTTATTTGAACTTCAGTGCAATGATGATAAGCAATGAACATTGTGTTCCATTTATATTCAGATCGTTATAATCGTCATCAGCTATTTTTTTTGCATTGGTCGATAATAAAAAGTTGCTTCGATAGTTGATATCTAACTGTATGAAGGACTACGAAAAATAGATAGAAAATAAATTCATTGAAAACTTATATTTTAAACTTATTTTCGAATATTGTCTCTCGATATGTTTTACGCAAACTGATGATTAATGAAAATGAACGTTACATGAAAAATTATGTCAAGGGACTAGAATATCACGGGATTTCCAAACGATGAAAATTGCTCTTTCTTCAAGAATTGATCATGAAAAGAAAATTAATTTTTGTATTTCTCTTTCATAAACAAGTACAAGATCACTTTGAAGATCAATGGCGATGTTACTCGAGTGAAACATTGACGCATTTCAATGAATCATGAATGGACAATTCGACAGTAACACGACAAATTTTTAATATTCGAACTTTCCTTTATCGACAGACATCTATCTCATAAAAAAGATCAAGTTGTGACATCTCGGTTACTATTCGATTAGTTCTTCTGTTTAGTTTTTGTTTGAAAGCAAGACTCAATATTCTGCTCTATTTTTAATTGATATCTTTTACTTCCAATACTGTCGATGTAGTAATCGAAGCAGACAAACTATTGCTTAATTTAACAATAAATGATGAGCATAACACATTTGTAAAGAAATTCGAACCCGACGATGGAGAATACAAACGATGATCATGAAAGGAAGAGGAACAAAACGCTTGAGTGTTTATCTTGCAGCAACATATGACTACTAGACTGAATTAAATATTTTAATAAAGACTTCTTTTATCTTTCAATGCTTGCACACACGAAAATGCTAAGAGGAGACTAATCAAGATTTATTTCATAGGAATTTGCATAATAGTTATTGTGTTGATATCGAATATTGGTAAGTGAAAAAGTTGAAAGTTCATTTTCAATATTGATTGAATTCTATGATGTGTAGTAGACAATAGAAAAATAGTACTTATCGATTACTTTTGTCATCGTTGATAATAAAAACAAGTGAAAAGAGATTAGACATAAAACATCACGTTTATGATTGTCTCGCACCAATTGATTGCATGAACCGATCGGTAAATACTATACTCTAGCTAATCTCTGCCGTCTATCGTCGTCAAGAAGCTTAGTACCTTTTCATTCTCATTCTCACTCACTCACTCACTCACTCACACACTCACTCACTCAAAACAGTACGAAACGCATTGCATAAATCGTTTGTTCATTCTTGTAAATGATGGTTTCGTTATACTTCTTTGATTTCATAGTACTATTCTTCGTACTTATTCATACACATAAGATTCACTCAATTCCAGCATGCATCATTATTGATACGAATGCAATTCAACGATCTCAAGATGAAACATCATCACCAAATAATCGTTCGTCATCGTCATTACTCTATCGAAATTTACGCATGCTTAGTGATAAACGTACATCTTCACTATCCGATTTACTTGTTGACCCTATACCATTGTCTTATATTGATATAAAGCAAACAACATTATCATCATTAATGAATATGAATCATTCATCGTTGAAAAGTCCTTTAACGAATTCAATTATCGATCAAACATTTTCTCCATGCTCAATTAAATTACTGAAAGAAATTGAAATACAAATGGTCGTTCCATTTGAATTTCGTCGCTTACGCATTGAAAAACCTGATCATCGTACGAAATTCCTCGACGATGATCCACGTGATACTGTGCCTGACCTATCATCGGCTGTTTATGAAAGACGCTCAGATCCCGAAGGTCTTCGTTTTTGTCGAACATGTCGCGACGGTAATTTTAAACGACAAAGAAGATTCTTTTGTCAAAGAGAAAAACAAGAACAAAAGAAGTTCCATTTTTTGTGTTTTATTTCTTTTTATTTTCTAGGCTTTTGGACTCCATTGACCATGTGTGAAGTTGTTCGATGTGATGCTGAATTATTACGAGCCAATCCACGTTTAGTAACTGAATGGGGTGAAATAAAACCATTAGATGGTGGTGCACTTTACTCGCCGTCAACTGTTTTTGCCATTTATGCATTTGCTTTTGGACCGCATTGTAAACGATGTGAACCAAATGGACAATGGAGCCGTTATGCATTACCTGAACTTTGTTCTGATATAAAATTTTTCGGTCATCCAACAGTACTCACAACATCAACATCAACATCAACGACAAGCAAGAGTCATACGTCAACAAACCATGCAAAATTAAAACAGAGTAGTACAATATTATCATCGACACAGATACAAAGCAAAAAACAATAAAACACGATATATCCTTATTTAATATACATATAAATATCAGTTTAGATTAGAATTGTTGTATGTGAAATTTTATCGAAATGTTAAGACAGAATCTCTTTGTTATCATACAAAAAAAGGCTTAATAAACAACATAGTGCGCAAACAAACACGTCCACTCCCACACAAGCATTTTTATAGAGAAACAGGTGAAAAAGAAACGGATTGCACTAGCAAAATTCAATGCGATGATTCTCGGTGCTGTGTTTTTTACATTCTATGAGCACCTGGCAATGAGTTAACATAATTGATTAAATCCTAGATGAAATCCTATATGAAATAAGTCAATGAAATAAGTCAATGAATTACCATTTTATTTGTTGACGATGCTAACTCTTGAAGAGTCTTACCACTAACCTAGAAAAGTCAAGTTAAAAACTCTTCTTTGTCTTTCAATTTTGCAAAATATACTTTGCTCATGGTTTTTGTATTAGCTCCATAGCTAACCAATAGTTGCGTATTGAGTAGATTACCTCGAATAACAGCCATTTGTAAAGCCGTTGTACTTGTTGATTTATCTCGACATTCAGGATCAGCACCATTTTGAAGAAGAAGCTCGATGATATCCTTATTGCAATCGAGAACGACTAAATTTAAAGAGAAAAACAGATCAAACCATACCGTTTGTCAATCATCGATAATTAGTTTTATATTTACTTGCACGATACAATGGTGTCCATTTATGTTGTCCAACGGGTCTATTGATTTCCGTTTCTTTAATTTTTTCATCTTTTTCATTACACAAAAATTTTATTATGACAGAGATTGTATCGAGATTTTTGCTATCAATAGCATGATGTAAAATAGTCGTACCTATATATATGCAGCACATCATAATGACATTAGTTTAAAAATATATTTCTTTTACCATTTTGATCGACGCTGTAAACATTAGCACCATTTTCAATAAGTAAAACACATGCTTTACTAAAACCGGAACTTGCTGCAACCATTAATCTAAATTTACAACATTTTCCGTGTTGAAATTTAGATCAAAAAATAAACTCAAGCATACGCTGTTTTTCCAGAACCTATGTAATTGTTAACGTTTGCACCTGCTTTAACTAGTAATTCAACTTTACTATAAAAAATATAAAAAACAAACATTTCGATGAATACATAAATTAAAAAATAGACTTAAGCCTCACCTAATATCAAGCTTGGCACATGCATGCATCAATGGTACATTCCCATCTTTATCTGGATGTTCTAAAAGATTGTGATCTGGACCTCTACGCGAAAGAAAATGTATGTCATGGTTTAAAGAAAAATAACTATTCATTTGATGAAACCTACAAGGTTTGAAGTAATTTTTCAAGTTGCTCTTTTCCAGGAACGGCAATCGCTTTAAAAATTGTTTCACCATTCATAGGTTCAGCTGTTGTTGATGCTAGCAATGTTGGTGACCATTCTGAACGTTCACCACTTAAACCAGATTTACATTGTATACGATATTCATATTGAGTATTGGCTTTTAAAACTTCAATTCTATGTCTCAATGCCGAACCTCTATTAGTATATAGAAAATAATAATGTTTAATTAAATCATTATTTATCAGGACATACGTATAAATATTTTCCCAAATCGAGCCAATCTTTTTCTCACGTTGATGAAGATAAATCAAAGAACCTGAATATGCGGCACCTGTTTCATCGAATAGTCTTCTGTTTCTTGATCGAGCTAGATCTTGATGCAGAACATCTTCCCATTCAAGCTCGATTGAAAAATGGTTTGCATTTACCAAAACAGGCGTTATAGGTCTTTCTAAACGTCCGGCTAAACAAAAGCAAAATGAAAAAACAAGGAATTATATATAAATTATGATGAAAATTTCGATTGATTATATGATGAAAGAAAAGAGAAGATTGATTTCTTACTCATGCTGTTACTGTCGTTCGTGCTAAAGCGTTTGAAAAAAGGAGAAAGAAATGTATTTCTTCGTTTTAAGTACCTTTTGGAGCGTTTGCCACTGTCGTCATTGACGTGGGATGCCAACAAATAGAAAAATACTTCAAATATAAGAGAAAAGTAAGATGAGAAGTAGTTTTGAATTGGATAGAAAAAAAAGTACAAGGTGAGAATAAATATTCTCTCGTTCATTCGCTTCGATAAAAATTAATTTTTCTTGCTGCAGGGACTATTCGTGTAGGATGTTCCGAGAAATGGGCAATGTGGATTAGTGAAGTTCGAAAAATGAGCACAAGAAGAAAAGGATCGAGTTACGTTGGGCAAGTGTAAAACGTTCGTAGGTACACGAAAGTTTTCTTACGGATTTTTATGATATTTCAAATGTGAACTATAAACTTGTCGAACTGACCTGCCAGATGAAACAAGACAACGGAAGTTTAGGATTTTTCTCACCCAGTCAATTGTGATTCAGAAATCACAATTGTAAAAAATGCTTCTTCTAAATGTTGTTTTCACTGAAGAAAACGTTCTAGTAAAATAAGAGTGTCGGAGTAAGTTGGAGACAAACTTGTCCGGATGTTAACTGAGGCATGATGTAAGAAAATGACTGATAGTAACAATTATCTAATCCTGTGCATACAATCAAATTTTATTTGACAAAAATGTGCAAACTCTTCAAAGATGGGCTCCATGGGTATTGAACTCAGAAGTTGCCAAGAATTAAGATGTGGACAAATGATTGTATAATAATCAATCATTAGATTAATGATTTATTATCAACATTTTGTCACTGAGGAATCGGAGAATGTTGAAGAAAATGAGAACGAAAGTATAAAAGTGAAATGATCAGGAAATACTCGAAAACAAATTTGACTGATTCAGTAAACTTTTGCTCTTTTTTTGTCAGAACATTTAGCAATCATGAAGCTATACAATATTTCTTGCTGAATGATTCAATGGAAATTCTAGATGACACTGGTGCCAATGAAGATTATATGAATTGAGCAGCTAGTTGAATATGTGTTTCCCCAAATTTTCGATTTCCATTGTTATAAAATTTTTCTATTTTCTGCTAGTCAAAACATGCTAAAGTCGATAATTGATATACTGTAATATGAATATTCTATTCTAGAAAATCTTTGTTGATTCGCCACTTTATCCCGTGTAACGAACGAATACAAAAAAAGAAGGAAATCATTTATCGTAGATCATTCTCAGAATCTGATAATTCTCCAATTCGCTTGTTTAGTATGGAAATCTTTGTCAATAATCATTTCATTTGGAGAACACTTTAAGCTTTTAATTGGCAGTTTTTATAATTAGTAAAATACTTTGATCTCAATTTAAGATCGACTGTTGTCTAAAACTTCGTTTGACTATAATGATATATGCTTTAGCGAGTTAATTCTTTTTCGAAAACTTTCTTTGACTCGAATTGTCAAGAATGTAAACGAAGAGAATAAAAAGAAAATATGCCACTTTCATCTGCACGTTCTTTACGGCTAGCTGCGTATCGTACGATTATTTTAATTGACAGTTATTCTTTCGGAAGTTCGTCTATGAATTGAT